>CM055033.1:3963836-3979206 GCA_029204005.1 Salix udensis
ACATGGTTGAACTTGGTTTTTTGGAGCGGGTGTTAGCCTTGGATTTTCGGTCAAATTGATCCTGACTCGACGAGCCCCATTTAAATGAGTATTAGCCTTATATTTCTAACCTTGTTCATATCCAAGACCTTTTAGTTGGTATTAGACTTCAAATTTATGGGTAATACACTTTTCCCCCAAACATGGTTGAACTTGGTTTTTGGATGGGGTGTTAGCCTTGGATTTTCGGACAAATTGATCCTGACTCGTTGAGCCCCATTTAAATGAGTATTAGCCTTATATTTCTAACCTTGTTCATAACCAATACCTTTTAGTTGGTATTAGACTTCAAATTTATGGGTAATACACTTTTCCCCCAAACATGATTGAACTTTGTTTTTGTAGGGGGTGTTATGTTAGCCTTCGATTATGGGACAAATTGATCCTCACTCCACGAGCCCCATTTAAATGAGTATTATCCTTATATTTCTAACCTTGTTCATATCCAAGCCCTTTTTAGTTGGTATTAGACTTCAAATTTATGGGTAATACACTTTTCCCCCAAACATGGTTGAACTTGTTTTTTGGAGGGGGTGTTAGCCTTGGATTTTCGAACAAATTGATCCTGACTCGACGAGCCCCATTTAAATGAGTATTAGCCTTATATTTCTAACCTTGTTCATATCCAAGACCTTTTAGTTGGTATTACACTTCAAATTTATGGGTAATACACTTTTCCCCCAAACATGGTTGAACTTGGTTTTTGGAGGGGGTGTTAGCCTTGGATTTTTGGACAAATTGATCTTGACTCGACGAGCCCCATTTAAATGAGTACTAGCTTTATATTTCTAACCTTGTTCATATCCAAGACCTTTTAGTTGGTATTGGACTTCAAATTTATGGGTATTACAATTTATCCCCAAACATGGTTGAACTTGGTTTTTTAAGGGGGTGTTCGCCTTGGATTTTCGGACAAATTGATGCTGACTCGACAAGACCCATTTAAATGAGTATTAGCCTTATATTTATAACCTTGTTCATAACCAAGATCTTTTTAGTTGGTATTAGACTTCAAATTTATGGGTAATACACTTTTCCCCCAAACATGATTGAACTTTGTTTTTGAAGGGGGTGTTAGCCTTGGATTTTCGGACAAATTGATCCTGACTCGACAAGCCCCATTTAAATGAGTATTAGGCTTAGATTTCTAACCTTGTTCATATCCAAGCCCTTTTAGTTGGTATTAGACTTCAAATTTATGGGTAATAGACATTTTCCCCCAAACATGGTTGAACTTTGTTTTTGGAGGGGGTGTAAGCCTTGGATTTTCGGACAAATTGATCCTGACTCGACAAGCCCCATTTAAATGAGTATTAGGCTTAGATTTCTAACCTTGTTCATATCCAAGCCATTTTTAGTTGGTATTAGACTTCAAATTTATGGGTAATAGACTTTTCCCCCAAACATGATTGAACTTTGTTTTTGTAGGGGGTGTTAGCCTTCGATTATGGGACAAATTGATCCTCACTCCACGAGCCCCATTTAAATGAGTATTAGCCTTAGATTTGTAACCTTGTTCATATCCAAGCGCTTTTTAGTTCGTATTAGACTTCAAATTTAAGGGTAATAGACTTTTCCTCCAAACATGATTGAATTTTGTTTTTGGAGGGGGTGTTAGCCTTGGATTTTCGGACAAATTGTTCCTTACTCGACGAGCCCCATTTAAATGAGTATTAGCCTTATATTTCTAACCTTGTTCATATCCAAGACCTTTTAGTTGGTATTAGACTTCAAATTTATGGGTAATACACTTTTCCCCCAAACATGGTTGAACTTGGTTTTTGGATGGGGTGTTAGCCTTGGATTTTCGGACAAATTGATCCTGACTCGATGAGCCCCATTTAAATGAGTATTAGCCTTATATTTCTAACCTTGTTCATATCCAATACCTTTTAGTTGGTATTAGACTTCAAATTTATGGGTAATACACTTTTCCCCCAAACATGATTGAACTTTGTTTTTGTAGGGGGTGTTAGCCTTCGATTATGGGACAAATTGATCCTCACTCCACGAGCCCCATTTAAATGAGTATTAGCCTTAGATTTCTAATCTTGTTCATATCCAAGCCCTTTTTAGTTGGTATTAGACTTCAAATTTATGGGTAATACACTTTTCCCCCAAACATGGTTGAACTTTTTTTTTGGAGGGGGTGTTAGCCTTGGATTTTCGAACAAATTGATCCTGACTCGACGAGCCCCATTTAAATGAGTATTAGCCTTATATTTCTAACCTTGTTCATATCCAAGACCTTTTAGTTGGTATTAGACTTCAAATTTATGGGTAATACACTTTTCCCCCAAACATGGTTGAACTTGGTTTTTGGAGGGGGTGTTAGCCTTGGATTTTTGGACAAATTGATCTTGACTCGACGAGCCCCATTTAAATGAGTACTAGCTTTATATTTCTAACCTTGTTCATATCCAAGACCTTTTAGTTGGTATTGGACTTCAAATTTATGGGTATTACAATTTATCCCCCAAACATGGTTGAACTTGGTTTTTTGAAAGGGGGTGTTAGCCTTGGATTTTTCGGACAAATTGATCCTGACTCGACAAGACCCATTTAAATGAGTATTAGCCTTATATTTATAACCTTGTTCATAACCAAGATCTTTTTAGTTGGTATTAGACTTCAAATTATATGGGTAATACACTTTTCCCCCAAACATGATTGAACTTTGTTTTTGAAGGGGGTGTTAGCCTTGGATTTTCGGACAAATTGATCCTGACTCGACAAGCCCCATTTAAATGAGTATTAGGCTTAGATTTCTAACCTTGTTCATATCCAAGCCATTTTTAGTTGGTATTAGACTTCAAATTTATGGGTAATAGACTTTTCCCCCAAACATGATTGAACTTTGTTTTTGTAGGGGGTGTTAGCCTTCGATTATGGGACAAATTGATCCTCACTCCACGAGCCCCATTTAAATGAGTATTAGCCTTAGATTTCTAACCTTGTTCATATCCAAGCGCTTTTTAGTTCGTATTAGACTTCAAATTTAAGGGTAATAGACTTTTCCTCCAAACATGATTGAATTTTGTTTTTGGAGGGGGTGTTAGCCTCGGATTTTCGGACAAATTGTTCCTTACTCCACGAGCCCCATTTAAATGAGTATTAGCCTTAGATTTCTAATCTTGTTCATATCCAAGCCCTTTTTAGTTGGTATTAGACTTCAAATTTATGGGTAATACACTTTTCCCCCAAACATGGTTGAACTTTTTTTTTGGAGGGGGTGTTAGCCTTGGATTTTCGAACAAATTGATCCTGACTCGACGAGCCCCATTTAAATGAGTATTAGCCTTATATTTCTAACCTTGTTCATATCCAAGACCTTTTAGTTGGTATTAGACTTCAAATTTATGGGTAATACACTTTTCCCCCAAACATGGTTGAACTTGGTTTTTGGAGGGGGTGTTAGCCTTGGATTTTTGGACAAATTGATCTTGACTCGACGAGCCCCATTTAAATGAGTACTAGCTTTATATTTCTAACCTTGTTCATATCCAAGACCTTTTAGTTGGTATTGGACTTCAAATTTATGGGTAATACACTTTTATCCCCCAAACATGGTTGAACTTGGTTTTTTGAAGGGGGTGTTCGCCTTGGATTTTCGGACAAATTGATGCTGACTCGACAAGACCCATTTAAATGAGTATTAGCCTTATATTTATAACCTTGTTCATAACCAAGATCTTTTTAGTTGGTATTAGACTTCAAATTATATGGGTAATACACTTTTCCCCCAAACATGATTGAACTTTGTTTTTGAAGGGGGTGTTAGCCTTGGATTTTCGGACAAATTGATCCTGACTCGACAAGCCCCATTTAAATGAGTATTAGGCTTAGATTTCTAACCTTGTTCATATCCAAGCCCTTTTAGTTGGTATTAGACTTCAAATTTATGGGTAATAGACATTTCCCCCAAACATGGTTGAACTTTGTTTTTGGAGGGGGTGTAAGCCTTGGATTTTAGGACAAATTGATCCTGACTCGACAAGCCCCATTTAAATGAGTATTAGGCTTAGATTTCTAACCTTGTTCATATCCAAGCCATTTTTAGTTGGTATTAGACTTCAAATTTATGGGTAATAGACTTTTCCCCCAAACATGATTGAACTTTGTTTTTGTAGGGGGTGTTAGCCTTCGATTATGGGACAAATTGATCCTCACTCCACGAGCCCCATTTAAATGAGTATTAGCCTTAGATTTGTAACCTTGTTCATATCCAAGCGCTTTTTAGTTCGTATTAGACTTCAAATTTAAGGGTAATAGACTTTTCCTCCAAACATGATTGAATTTTGTTTTTGGAGGGGATGTTAGCCTTGGATTTTCGGACAAATTGTTCCTTACTCGACGAGCCCCATTTAAATGAGTATTAGCCTTATATTTCTAACCTTGTTCATATCCAAGACCTTTTAGTTGGTATTAGACTTCAAATTTATGGGTAATACACTTTTCCCCCAAACATGGTTGAACTTGGTTTTTGGATGGGGTGTTAGCCTTGGATTTTCGGACAAATTGATCCTGACTCGATGAGCCCCATTTAAATGAGTATTAGCCTTATATTTATAACCTTGTTCATAACCAATACCTTTTAGTTGGTATTAGACTTCAAATTTATGGGTAATACACTTTTCCCCCAAACATGATTGAACTTTGTTTTTGTAGGGGGTGTTAGCCTTCGATTATGGGACAAATTGATCCTCACTCCACGAGCCCCATTTAAATGAGTATTAGCCTTAGATTTCTAACCTTGTTCATATCCAAGCCCTTTTTAGTTGGTATTAGACTTCAAATTTATGGGTAATACACTTTTCCCCCAAACATGGTTGAACTTGTTTTTTGGAGGGGGTGTTAGCCTTGGATTTTCGAACAAATTGATCCTGACTCGACGAGCCCCATTTAAATGAGTATTAGCCTTATATTTCTAACCTTGTTCATATCCAAGACCTTTTAGTTGGTATTAGACTTCAAATTTATGGGTAATAGACATTTCCCCCAAACATGGTTGAACTTTGTTTTTGGAGGGGGTGTAAGCCTTGGATTTTCGGACAAATTGATCCTGACTCGACAAGCCCCATTTAAATGAGTATTAGGCTTATATTTCTAACCTTGTTCATATCCAAGCCATTTTTAGTTGGTATTAGACTTCAAATTTATGGGTAATAGACTTTTCCCCCAAACATGATTGAACTTTGGTTTTTGTAGGGGGTGTTAGCCTTGGATTTATGGGACAAATTGATCCTCACTCGACGAGCCCCATTTAAATGAGTATTAGCCTTAGATTTCTAACCTTGTTCATATCCAAGCCCTTTTTAGTTGGTATTAGACTTCAAATTTATGGGTAATACACTTTTCCCCCAAACATGGTTGAACTTGGTTTTTTGGAGGGGGTGTTAGCCTTGGATTTTCGGACAAATTGATCCCTGACTCGACGAGCCCCATTTAAATGAGTATTAGCCTTATATTTCTAACCTTGTTCATATCCAATACCCTTTTAGTTGGTATTAGACTTCAAATTTATGGGTAATACACTTTTTCCCCCAAACATGATTGAACTTTGTTTTTGTAGGGGGTGTTAGCCTTGGATTATGGGACAAATTGATCCTCACTCCACGAGCCCCATTTAAATGAGTATTAGCCTTAGATTTCTAACCTTGTTCATATCCAAGCCCTTTTTAGTTGGTATTAGACTTCAAATTTATGGGTAATACACTTTTCCCCCAAACATGGTTGAACTTGGTTTTTTGGAGGGGGTGTTAGCCTTGGATTTTCGGACAAATTGATCCTGACTCGACGAGCCCCATTTAAATGAGTATTAGCCTTATATTTCTAACCTTGTTCATATCCAAGACCCTTTTAGTTGGTATTAGACTTCAAATTTATGGGTAATACACTTTTCCCCCAAACATGGTTGAACTTGGTTTTTGGAGGGGTGTTAGCCTTGGATTTTTGGACAAATTGATCTTGACTCGACGAGCCCCATTTAAATGAGTACTAGCTTTATATTTCTAACCTTGTTCATATCCAAGACCTTTTAGTTGGTATTGGACTTCAAATTTATGGGTATTACACTTTTATCCCCCAAACATGGTTGAACTTGGTTTTTTGAAGGGGGTGTTCGCCTTGGATTTTCGGACAAATTGATGCTGACTCGACAAGACCCATTTAAATGAGTATTAGCCTTATATTTATAACCTTGTTCATAACCAAGCTCTTTTTAGTTGGTATTAGACTTCAAATTTATGGGTAATACACTTCTCCCCCAACACATGATTGAACTTTGTTTTTGAAGGGGGTGTTAGCCTTGGATTTTCGGACAAATTGATCCTGACTCGACAAGCCCCATTTAAATGAGTATTAGGCTTAGATTTCTAACCTTGTTCATATCCAAGCCCTTTTAGTTGGTATTAGACTTCAAATTCATGGGTAATAGACATTTCCCCCAAACATGGTTGAACTTTGGTTTTTTGGAGGGGGTGTTAGCCTTGGATTTTCGGACAAATTGATCCCTGACTCGACAAGCCCCATTTAAATGAGTATTAGCCTTAGATTTCTAACCTTGTTCATATCCAAGCCATTTTTAGTTGGTATTAGACTTGAAATTTATGGGTAATAGACTTTTCCCCCAAACATGATTGAACTTTGTTTTTGTAGGGGGTGTTAGCCTTCGATTATGGGACAAATTGATCCTCACTCCACGAGCCCCATTTAAATGAGTATTAGCCTTAGATTTCTAACCTTGTTCATATCCAAGCCCTTTTTAGTTGGTATTAGACTTCAAATTTATGGGTAATACACTTTTCCCCCAAACATGGTTGAACTTGTTTTTTGGAGGGGGTGTTAACCTTGGATTTTCGAACAAATTGATCCTGACTCGACGAGCCCCATTTAAATGAGTATTAGCCTTATATTTCTAACCTTTTTCATAACCAATACCTTTTAGTTGGTATTAGACTTCAAATTTATGGGTAATACACTTTTCCCCCAAACATGATTGAACTTTGGTTTTTTGGAGGGGGTGTTAGCCTTGGATTTTTCGGGACAAATTGATCCTCACTCCACGAGCCCCATTTAAATGAGTATTAGCCTTAGATTTCTAACCTTGTTCATATCCAAGCCCTTTTTAGTTGGTATTAGACTTCAAATTTATGGGTAATACACTTTTCCCCCAAACATGGTTGAACTTGTTTTTTGGAGGGGGTGTTAGCCTTGGATTTTCGAACAAATTGATCCTGACTCGACGAGCCCCATTTAAATGAGTATTAGCCTTATATTTCTAACCTTGTTCATATCCAAGACCTTTTAGTTGGTATTAGACTTCAAATTTATGGGTAATAGACATTTCCCCCAAACATGGTTGAACTTTGTTTTTGGAGGGGGTGTAAGCCTTGGATTTTCGGACAAATTGATCCTGACTCGACAAGCCCCATTTAAATGAGTATTAGGCTTAGATTTCTAACCTTGTTCATATCCAAGACCCTTTAGTTGGTATTAGACTTCAAATTTATGGGTAATACACTTTAACCCAAAACATGGTTGAACTTGGTTTTTGGAGGGGGTGTTAGCCTTGGATTTTCGGACAAATTGATCCTGACTCGACGAGCCCCATTTAAATGAGTATTAGGCTTATATTTCTAACCTTGTTCATATCCAAGACCCTTTTAGTTGGTATTAGACTTCAAATTTATGGGTAATACACTTTTCCCCCAAAACATGGTTGAACTTGGTTTTTGGAGGGGGTGTTAGCCTTGGATTTTCGGACAAATTGATCCCTGACTCGACAAGCCCCATTTAAATGAGTATTAGCCTTAGATTTCTAACCTTGTTCATATCCAAGACCCTTTTAGTTGGTATTAGACTTCAAATTTATGGGTAATACACTTTAACCCAAAACATGATTGAACTTGGTTTTTGGAGGGGGTGTTAGCCTTGGATTTTCAGACAAATTGATCCTGACTTGACGAGACCTATTTAAATGAGTATTAGTCTTATATTTCTAACCTTGTTCATATCCAAGCCATTTTTAGTTGGTATTAGACTTCAAATTTATGGGTAATAGACTTTTCCCCCCAAACATGATTGAACTTTGGTTTTTGGAGGGGGTGTTAGCCTTGGATTTTCGGACAAATTGATCCCTGACTCGACGAGCCCCATTTAAATGAGTATTAGCCTTAGATTTCTAACCTTGTTCATATCCAAGCACCCTTTTTAGTTGGTATTAGACTTCAAATTTATGGGTAATAGACTTTTCCCTCCCAAACATGATTGAATCTTTGGTTTTTGGAGGGGGGTGTTAGCCTTGGATTTTCGGACAAATTGTTCCTGACTCGACGAGCCCCATTTTAAATGAGTATTAGCCTTATATTTCTAACCTTGTTCATATCCAAGACCTTTTAGTTGGTATTAGACTTCAAATTTATGGGTAATACACTTTTTCCCCCAAACATGGTTGAACTTGGTTTTTTGGATGGGGGTGTTAGCCTTGGATTTTCGGACAAATTGATCCCTGACTCGATGAGCCCCATTTAAATGAGTATTAGCCTTATATTTCTAACCTTGTTCATAACCAATACCTTTTAGTTGGTATTAGACTTCAAAATTTATGGGTAATACACTTTTCCCCCCAAACATGATTGAACTTGGTTTTTGTAGGGGGGTGTTAGCCTTGGATTTTTCGGACAAATTGATCCTGACTCGACAAGCCCCATTTAAATGAGTATTAGCCTTATATTTCTAACCTTGTTCATATCCAAGCCCTTTTTAGTTGGTATTAGACTTCAAATTTATGGGTAAT
Organism: Salix udensis; assembly: GCA_029204005.1. Lineage (NCBI taxonomy): Eukaryota > Viridiplantae > Streptophyta > Magnoliopsida > Malpighiales > Salicaceae > Salix > Salix udensis. The sequence goes on from CM055033.1 coordinate 3,972,673, forward strand.
ACACTTTTCCCCCAAACATGATTGAACTTTGTTTTTGGAGGGGGTGTTAGCCTTGGATTTTCGGACAAATTGATCCTGACTCGACGAGCCCCATTTAAATGAGTATTAGCCTTAGATTTCTAACCTTGTTCATATCCAAGCCCTTTTAGTTGGTATTAGACTTCAAATTTATGGGTAATAGACTTTTCCCCCTACATGATTGAACTTGGTTTTTGGAGGGGTGTTAGCCTTGGATTTTTCGGACAAATTGATCCCTGACTCGACGAGCCCCATTTAAATGAGTATTAGCCTTATATTTCTAACCTTGTTCATATCCAAGCCATTTTTTAGTTGGTATTAGACTTCAAATTTATGGGTAATAGACTTTTCCCCCAAACATGATTGAACTTTGGTTTTTGGAGGGGTGTTAGCCTTGGATTTTCGGACAAATTGATCCCGACTCGACGAGCCCCATTTAAATGAGTATTAGCCTTAGATTTCTAACCTTGTTCATATCCAAGACGCTTTTAGTTGGTATTAGACTTCAAATTTATGGGTAATAGACTTTTCCCTCCCAAACATGATTGAACTTTTGGTTTTTGGAGGGGGTGTTAGCCTTGGATTTTTCGGACAAATTGTTCCCTGACTCGACGAGCCCCATTTAAATGAGTATTAGCCTTATATTTCTAACCTTGTTCATATCCAAGACCTTTTAGTTGGTATTAGACTTCAAATTTATGGGTAATACACTTTTCCCCCCAAACATGGTTGAACTTGGTTTTTGGATGGGGGTGTTAGCCTTGGATTTTCGGACAAATTGATCCTGACTCGACGAGCCCCATTTAAATGAGTATTAGCCTTATATTTCTAACCTTGTTCATATCCAATACCTTTTAGTTGGTATTAGACTTCAAATTTATGGGTAATACACTTTTCCCCCAAACATGATTGAACTTTGGTTTTTGGAGGGGTGTTAGCCTTGGATTTTGGGACAAATTGATCCTCGACTCCACGAGCCCCATTTTAAATGAGTATTAGCCTTATATTTCTAACCTTGTTCATATCCAAGCCCCTTTTTAGTTGGTATTAGACTTCAAATTTATGGGTAATACGACTTTTTCCCCCAAACATGGTTGAACTTGGTTTTTTGGAGGGGGTGTTAGCCTTGGATTTTCGGACAAATTGATCCCTGACTCGACGAGCCCCATTTTAAATGAGTATTAGCCTTATATTTCTAACCTTGTTCATATCCAAGACCTTTTAGTTGGTATTAGACTTCAAATTTATGGGTAATACACTTTTCCCCCAAACATGGTTGAACTTGGTTTTTGGAGGGGTGTTAGCCTTGGATTTTTCGGACAAATTGATCCCTGACTCGACGAGCCCCATTTAAATGAGTATTAGCCTTTATATTTCTAACCTTGTTCATATCCAAGACCTTTTAGTTGGTATTAGACTTCAAATTTATGGGTAATACACTTTTTATCCCCCAAACATGGTTGAACTTGGTTTTTGGAGGGGGTGTTAGCCTTGGATTTTCGGACAAATTGATCCTGACTCGACGAGCCCCATTTAAATGAGTATTAGCCTTATATTTCTAACCTTGTTCATATCCAAGACTCTTTTTAGTTGGTATTAGACTTCAAATTTATGGGTAATACACTTTTTCCCCCAAACATGATTGAACTTTGGTTTTTGAAGGGGGTGTTAGCCTTGGATTTTCGGACAAATTGATCCTGACTCGACGAGCCCCATTTAAATGAGTATTAGCCTTAGATTTCTAACCTTGTTCATATCCAAGCCCTTTTAGTTGGTATTAGACTTCAAATTTATGGGTAATAGACTTTTCCCCAAACATGATTGAACTTGGTTTTTGGAGGGGGTGTTAGCCTTGGATTTTCGGACAAATTAATCCTGACTCGACGAGCCCCATTTAAATTAGTATTAGCCTTATATTTCTAACCTTCTTCATATCCAAGCCATTTTTAGTTGTTATTAGACTTCAAATTTATGGGTAATAGAGTTTCCCCCAAACATGATTGAACTTGGTTTTTGGAGGGGGTGTTAGCCTTGGATTTTCGGACAAATTGATCCTGACTCGACGAGCCCCATTTAACTGGGTATAAGCCTTAGATTTCTAACCTTGTTCATATCCAAGACGCTTTTAGTTGGTATTAGACTTCAAATTTATGGGTAATAGACTTTTCCCCCAAACATGATTGAACTTTTGGTTTTTGGAGGGGGTGTTAGCCTTGGATTTTCGGACAAATTGTTCCCTGACTCGACGAGCCCCATTTAAATGAGTATTAGCCTTATATTTCTAACCTTGTTCATATCCAAGACCCTTTTAGTTGGTATTAGACTTCAAATTTATGGGTAATACACTTTTCCCCCAAACATGGTTGAACTTGGTTTTTGGATGGGGGTGTTAGCCTTGGATTTTCGGGACAAATTGGTCCCGACTCGACGAGCCCCATTTAAATGAGTATTAGCCTTATATTTCTAACCTTATTCATATCCAATACCTTTTAGTTTGTATTAGACTTCAAATTTATGGGTAATACACTTTTCCCCCAAACATGATTGAACTTGGTTTTTGGAGGGGGTGTTAGCCTTGGATTTTCGGGACAAATTGATCCTCGACTCACGAGCCCCATTTAAATGAGTATTAGCCTTATATTTCTAACCTTGTTCATATCCAAGAGCTTTTAGTTGGTATTAGACTTCAAATTTATGGGTAATACACTTTTCCCCCAAACATGATTGAACTTTGTTTTTGAAGGGGGTGTTAGCCTTGGATTTTCGGACAAATTGATCCTGTCTCGACAAGCCCCATTTAAATGAGTATTAGGCTTAGATTTCTAACCTTCTTCATATCCAAACCCTTTTAGTTGGTATTAGACTTCAAATTTATGGGTAATAGACTTTTCCCCCAAACATGATTGAACTTGGTTTTTGGAGGGGGTGTTAGCCTTGGATTTTCGAACAAATTGATCCTGACTCGACGAGCCCCATTTAAATGAGTATTAGCCTTATATTTCTAACCTTGTTCATATCCAAGACCTTTTAGTTGGTATTAGACTTCAAATTTATGGGTAATACACTTTTCCCCCAAACATGGTTGAACTTGGTTTTTGGAGGGGGTGTTAGCCTTGGATTTTTCGGACAAATTGATCCCTGACTCGACGAGCCCCATTTAAATGAGTATTAGCCTTTATATTTCTAACCTTGTTCATATCCAAGACCTTTTAGTTGGTATTAGACTTCAAATTTATGGGTAATACACTTTTATCCCCCAAACATGGTTGAACTTGGTTTTTTGGAGGGGGTGTTAGCCTTGGATTTTCGGACAAATTGATCCCGACTCGACGAGCCCCATTTTAAATGAGTATTAGCCTTATATTTATAACCTTGTTCATAACCAAGACCTTTTTAGTTGGTATTAGACTTCAAATTTATGGGTAATACACTTTTTCCCCCAAACATGATTGAACTTTGGTTTTTGAAGGGGGTGTTAGCCTTGGATTTTCTGGACAAATTGATCCCGACTCGACGAGCCCCCATTTTAAATGAGTATTAGCCTTAGATTTCTAACCTTGTTCATATCCAAGCCCTTTTAGTTGGTATTAGACTTCAAATTTATGGGTAATAGACTTTTCCCCCAAACATGATTGAACTTGGTTTTTGGAGGGGGGTGTTAGCCTTGGATTTTCGGACAAATTGATCCTGACTCGACGAGCCCCATTTAAATGAGTATTAGCCTTATATTTCTAACCTTGTTCATATCCAAGACCTTTTTAGTTGGTATTAGACTTCAAATTTATGGGTAATAGACTTTTCCCCCAAACATGATTGAACTTGGTTTTTGGAGGGGGTGTTAGCCTTGGATTTTCGGACAAATTGATCCTGACTCGACGAGCCCCATTTAAATGAGTATTAGCCTTAGATTTGTAACCTTGTTCATATCCAAGACCTTTTTAGTTGTTATTAGACTTCAAATTTATGGGTAATAGACTTTTCCCGCCCAAACATGATTGAACTTGGTTTTTGGAGGGGGTGTTAGCCTTGGATTTTCGGACAAATTGATCCTGACTCGACGAGCCCCATTTAAATGAGTATTAGCCTTATATTTCTAACCTTGTTCATATCCAAGACCTTTTAGTTGGTATTAGACTTCAAATTTATGGGTAATACACTTTTCCCCCAAACATGGTTGAACTTGGTTTTTGGAGGGGGTGTTAGCCTTGGATTTTCGGACAAATTGATCCTGACTCGACGAGCCCCATTTAAATGAGTATTAGCCTTATATTTCTAACCTTGTTCATATCCAATACCTTTTAGTTGGTATTAGACTTCAAATTTATGGGTAATAGACTTTTCCCCCAAACATGATTGAACTTGGTTTTTGGAGGGGGTGTTAGCCTTGGATTTTCGGGACAAATTGATCCTCGACTCGACGAGCCCCATTTTAAATGAGTATTAGCCTTAGATTTCTAACCTTGTTCATATCCAAGACCCTTTTAGTTGGTATTAGACTTCAAATTTATGGGTAATACACTTTTCCCCCAAACATGGTTGAACTTGGTTTTTTGGAGGGGGTGTTAGCCTTGGATTTTCGGACAAATTGATCCCGACTCGACGAGCCCCCATTTTAAATGAGTATTAGCCTTAGATTTCTAACCTTGTTCATATCCAAGACCTTTTAGTTGGTATTAGACTTCAAATTTATGGGTAATACACTTTTCCCCCAAACATGGTTGAACTTGGTTTTTGGAGGGGGTGTTAGCCTTGGATTTTTCGGACAAATTGATCCCTGACTCGACGAGCCCCATTTAAATGAGTACTAGCCTTTATATTTCTAACCTTGTTCATATCCAAGACCTTTTAGTTGGTATTAGACTTCAAATTTATGGGTATTACACTTATCCCCCAAACATGGTTGAACTTGGTTTTTTGAGGGGGTGTTAGCCTTGGATTTTCTGGACAAATTGATCTCGACTCGACAAGCCCCATTTTAAATGAGTATTAGCCTTATATTTATAACCTTGTTCATATCCAAGACTCTTTTTAGTTGGTATTAGACTTCAAATTTATGGGTAATACACTTTTTCCCCCAAACATGATTGAACTTTGGTTTTTTGGAGGGGGTGTTAGCCTTGGATTTTTCGGACAAATTGATCCCTGACTCGACGAGCCCCATTTTAAATGAGTATTAGCCTTAGATTTCTAACCTTGTTCATATCCAAGACCCTTTTAGTTGGTATTAGACTTCAAATTTATGGGTAATAGACTTTTTCCCCCAAACATGATTGAACTTGGTTTTTGGAGGGGGTGTTAGCCTTGGATTTTCGGACAAATTGATCCCTGACTCGACGAGCCCCATTTTAAATGAGTATTAGCCTTAGATTTCTAACCTTGTTCATAACCAATACCTTTTAGTTGGTATTAGACTTCAAATTTATGGGTAATAGACTTTTTCCCCCAAACATGATTGAACTTTGGTTTTTGGAGGGGGTGTTAGCCTTGGATTTTCGGGACAAATTGATCCTCGACTCCACGAGCCCCATTTTAAATGAGTATTAGCCTTAGATTTCTAACCTTGTTCATATCCAAGCCCTTTTTAGTTGGTATTAGACTTCAAATTTATGGGTAATACACTTTTCCCCCCAAACATGGTTGAACTTGGTTTTTTGGAGGGGGTGTTAGCCTTGGATTTTCGAACAAATTGATCCCGACTCGACGAGCCCCATTTAAATGAGTATTAGCCTTATGATTTCTAACCTTGTTCATATCCAAGACCTTTTAGTTGGTATTAGACTTCAAATTTATGGGTAATACACTTTTTCCCCCAAACATGGTTGAACTTGGTTTTTGGAGGGGGTGTTAGCCTTGGATTTTTCGAACAAATTGATCCCTGACTCGACGAGCCCCATTTTAAATGAGTATTAGCCTTATATTTCTAACCTTGTTCATATCCAATACCATTTTTTAGTTGGTATTAGACTTCAAATTTATGGGTAATAGACTTTTTCCCCCAAACATGATTGAACTTTGGTTTTTGGAGGGGGTGTTAGCCTTGGATTTTCGTGACAAATTGATCCCGACTCGACGAGACCCCATTTTAAATGAGTATTAGCCTTAGATTTGTAACCTTGTTCATATCCAATACGCTTTTTAGTTGGTATTAGACTTCAAATTTATGGGTAATAGACTTTTCCTCCCAAACATGATAGAACTTTTGGTTTTTGGAGGGGGTGTTAGCCTTGGGATTTTCGGACAAATTGATCCCGACTCGACGAGCCCCATTTAAATGAGTATTAGCCTTAGATTTCTAACCTTGTTCATATCCAAGACCTTTTAGTTGGTATTAGACTTCAAATTTATGGGTAATAGACTTTTTCCCCCAAACATGATTGAACTTGGTTTTTGGATGGGGGGTGTTAGCCTTGGATTTTCGGACAAATTGATCGTTACTCGATGAGCCCCATTTTAAATGAGTATTAGCCTTAGATTTCTAACCTTGTTCATAACCAATACCTTTTAGTTGGTATTAGA
>CM055033.1:3979706-4215131 GCA_029204005.1 Salix udensis
TCAATCATGCTTGGAGAAAAAGTCTATTACCCATATATTTGAAGTCTAATACCAACCAGAAAGGGCTTGGATATGAACAAGGTTAGAAATCTAAGGCCAATACTAATTTAAATGGGGCTCGACGAATCAGGATCAATTTGTCCGAAAATCCAAGGCTAACACCCCCTCCAAAAACCAAGTTCAATCATGCTTCGGGAAAAAGTCTATTACCCATATATTTGAAGTCTAATACCAACCAGAAAGGGCTTGGATATGAACAAGGTTAGAAATCTCAGGCTAATACTCATTTAAATGGGGCTCGACGAATCAGGAATCAAATTTGTCTGAAAATCCAAGGCTAACACCCCCTCCAAAAACCAAGTCCAATCATGTTTGGGGGAAAAGTCTATTACCCATAATTTTGAAGTACAATACCAACTAAAAAGGGCTTGGATATGAACTAGGTTAGAAATATAAGGCTTATACCCATTTAAATGGGGCTCGTCGAGTCAGGATCAATTTGTCCGAAAATCCAATGCTAACACCCCCTCCAAAAACCAAGTCCAATCATGTTTGGGGGAAAAGTCTATTACCCATAAATTTGAAGTCCAATACCAACTAAAAAGGGCTTGGATATGAACTAGGTTAGAAATCTAAGGCTTATACCCAGTTAAATGGGGCTTGTCGAGTCAGGATCAATTTGGCCGAAAATCCAAAGCTAAAACCCCCTCCAAAAACCAAGTTCAATCATGCTTGGGGAAAAAGTCTATTACCCATATATTTGAAATCTAATACCAACCAAAAAGGGCTTGGATATGAACAAGGTTACAAATCTAAGGCTAATACTTATTTAAATGGGCTCGACGAATCAGGATCAATTTGTCCGAAAATCCAAGGCTAACACCCCCTCCAAAAAGCAAGTCCAATCATGTTTGGGGGAAAAGTCTATTACCTATAAATTTTAAGTCCAATACCAACTAAAAAGGGCTTGGATATGAACAAGGTTAGAAATCTAAGGCTTATACCCAGTTAAATGGGGCTCGTCGAGTCAGGATCAATTTGGCCGAAAATCCAAGGCTAACACCCCCTCCAAAAACCAAGTTCAATCATGCTTGGGGAAGAAGTCTATTACCCATATATTTGAAGTCTAATACCAACTAAAAAGGGCTTGTATATGAACAAGTTTAGAAATCTAAGGCTAATACTCATTTAAATGGGGCTCGTCGAGTCAGGATCAATTTGTCCGAAAATCCAAGGCTAACATCCCCTCCAAAAACCAAGTCCAATCATGTTTGGGGGAAAACTCTATTACCCATAAAATTGAAGTCCAATACCAACTAAAAAGGGCTTGAATATGAACTAGGTTAGAAATCTAAGGCTTATACCCAGTTAAATGGGGCTCGTCGAGTCAGGATCAATTTGGCTGAAAATCCAAGGCTAACACCCCCTCCAAAAACAAAGTTCAATCATGCTTGGGGAAAAAGTATATTACCCATATATTTGAAGTCTAATACCAACCAAGAAGGGCTTGGATATGAACAAGGTTAGAAATCTAAGGCTTATACCTAATTAAATGGGGCTTGTGAGTCAGGATCAATTTGGCAGAAAATCCAAGGCTAAAACCCCCTCCAAAAACCAAGTTCAATCATGCTCGGGGGAAAAGTCTATTACCCATAAAATTGAAGTATAATACAAACTAAAAAAGGCTTGGATTGAACAAGGTTAGAAATCTAAGGCTAATAATCATTTAAATGGGGCTCGTCGAGTCAGGATCAATTTGTCCGAAAATCCAAGGCCAACACCCCCTCCAAAAATAAAGTTCAACCATGTTTGGGGGAAAAGTCTATTACACATAAATTTGAAGTCTAATACCAACTAAAAAAGGCTTGGATATGAACAAGGTTTAGAAATCTAAGGCTAATACTCATTTAAATGGGGCTAAACGAATCAGGATCAATTTGTCCAAAAATCCAAGGCTAACACCCCCTCCAAAAACCAAGTCCAATCATGTTTGGGGGAAAAGTCTATTACCCATAAATTTGAAGTCCAATACCAACTAAAAAGGGCTTGGATATGAACTAGGTTAGAAATCTAAGGCTTATACCTAGTTAAATGGGGATTGTCGAGTCAGGATCAATTTGGCCGAAAATCCAAGGCTAACACCCCCTCCAAAAACCAAGTTCAATCATGCTTGGGGAAAAAGTCTATTACCCATATATTTGAAGTCTAATACCAACCAAAAAGGGCTTGGATATGAACAAGGTTAGAAATCTAAGCCTAATACTCATTTAAATGGGGCTCGACGAATCAGGATCAATTTGTCCGAAAATCCAAGGCTAACACCCCCTCCAAAAACCAAGTTCAATCATGCTTGGGGAAAAAGTCTATTACCCATATATTTGAAGTCTAATACCAACCAGAAAGGGATTGGATATGAACAAGGTTAGAAATGTAAGGCTAATACTCATTTAAATGGGGCTCGACGAATCAGGATCAATTTGTCCGAAAATCCAAGGCTAACACCCCCTCCAAAAACCAAGTCCAATCATGTTTGGGGGAAAAGTCTATTACCCATAAATTTGAAGTCCAATACCAACTAAAAAGGGCTTGGATATGAACTAGGTTAGAAATCTAAGGCTTATACCCAGTTAAATGGGGATTGTCGAGTCAGGATCAATTTGGCCGAAAATCCAAGGCTAAAACCCCCTCCAAAAAACCAAGTTCAATCATGCTTGGGGGAAAAGTCTATTACCCATATATTTGAAATCTAATACCAACCAAAAAGGGCTTTGATATGAACAAGGTTAGAAATCTAAGGCTAATACTCATTTAAATGGGGATCGACGAATCAGGATCAATTTGTCCGAAAATCCAAGGCTAAAACCCCCTCCAAAAACCAAGTTCAATCATGCTTGGGGGAAAAGTCTATTACCCATAAAATTGAAGTCTAATACCACTAAAAAAGGCTTGGATATGAACAAGGTTAGAAATCTAACGCTTATACCAAGTTAAATGGGGCTCGTCGAGTCAGGATCAATTTGGCCGAAAATCCAAGGCTAACAACCCCTCCAAAAACCAAGTTCAATCATGCTTGGGGAAAAAGTCTATTACCCATATATTTGAAGTCGAATACCAACTAAAAAGGGATTGTATATGAACAAGTTTAGAAATCTAAGGCTAATACTCATTTAAATGGGGCTCGTCGAGTCAGGATCAATTTGTCCAAAAATCCAAGGCTAACACCCCCTCCAAAAACCAAGTCCAATCATGTTTGGGGGAAAAGTCTATTACCCATAAATTTAAAGTCCAATACCAACTAAAAAGGGCTTGGATATGAACTAGGTTAGAAATCTAAGGCTTATACCCAGTTAAATGGGGCTTGTCGAGTCACGTTCAATTTGGCCGAAAATCCAAGGCTAAAACCCCCTACAAAAACCAAGTTCAATCATGCTTGGGGGAAAAGTCTATTACCCATATATTTGAAATCTAATACCAACCAAAAAGGGCTTGGATATGAACAAGGTTAGAAATCTAAGCCTAATACTCATTTAAATGGGGCTCGACGAATCAGGATCAATTTGTCCGAAAATCCAAGGCTAACACCCCCTCCAAAAACCAAGTTCAATCATGCTTGGGGAAAAAGTCTACTACCCATGAATTTGAAGTCCAATACCAACTAAAAAGGGCTTGGATATGAACAAGGTTAGAAATCTAAGGCTTATACCCAGTTGAATGGGGATCGTCGAGTCAGGATCAATTTGGCCGAAAATCCAAGGCTAACACCCCCTCCAAAAACCAAGTCCAATCATGTTTGGGGGAAAAGTCTATTACCCATAAATTTGAAGTCCAATACCAACTAAAAAGGGCTTGGATATGAACTAGGTTAGAAATCTAAGGCTTATACCTAGTTAAATGGGGATTGTCGAGTCAGGATCAATTTGGCCGAAAATCCAAGGCTAACACCCCCTCCAAAAACCAAGTTCAATCATGCTTGGGGAAAAAGTCTATTACCCATATATTTGAAGTCTAATACCAACCAAAAAGGGCTTGGATATGAACAAGGTTAGAAATCTAAGCCTAATACTTATTTAAATGGGGGCTCGACGAATCGGGGATCAATTTGTCCGAAAATCCAAGGCTAACACCCCCTCCAAAAACCAAGTTCAATCATGCTTGGGGAAAAAGTCTATTACCCATATATTTGAAGTCTAATACCAACCAAAAAGGGCTTGGATATGAACAAGATTAGAAATCTAAGGCAAATATTCATTTAAATGGGGCGCTTCGAGTCAGGATCAATTTGTCCGAAAATCCAAGGCTAACACCCCCTCCAAAAACCAAGTCCAATCATGTTTGGGGGAAAAGTCTACTACCCATAATTTTGAAGTACAATACCAACTAAAAAAGGCTTGGATATGAACTAGGTTAGAAATATAAGGCTTATACCGATTTAAATGGGGCTCGTCGAGTCAGGATCAATTTGTCCGAAAATCTAAGGCTAACACCCTCTCCAAAAACCAAGTCCAATCATGTTTGGGGGAAAAGTCTATTACCTATAAATTTGAAGTCCAATACCAACTAAAAAGGGCTTGGATATGAACTAGGCTAGAAATCTAAGGCTTATACCCAGTTGAATGGTGCTCGTCGAGTCAGGATCAATTTGGCCGAAAATCCAAGGCTAACACCCCCTCCAAAAACAAAGTTCAATCATGCTTGGGGAAAAAAGTATATTACCCATAAAATTGAAGTCTAATACCACTAAAAAAGGCTTGGATATGAACAAGGTTAGAAATCTAACGCTTATACCCAGTTAAATGGGGCTCGTCGAGTCAGGATCAATTTGGCCGAAAATCCAAGGCTAACACCCCCTCCAAAAACCAAGTTCAATCATGCTTGGGGAAAAAGTCTATTACCCATATATTTGAAGTCGAATACCAACTAAAAAGGGATTGTATATGAACAAGTTTAGAAATCTAAGGCTAATACTCATTTAAATGGGGCTCGTCGAGTCAGGATCAATTTGTCCGAAAATCCAAGGCTAACACCCCCTCCAAAAAACCAAGTTCAATCATGCTTGGGGGAAAAGTCTATTACCCATATATTTGAAATCTAATACCAACCAGAAAGGGCTTGGATATGAACAAGGTTAGAAATCTAAGGCTAATACTCATTTAAATGGGGATCGACGAATCAGGATCAATTTGTCCGAAAATCCAAGGCTAAAATCCCCTCCAAAAACCAAGTTCAATCATGCTTGGGGGAAAATTCTATTACCCATAAAATTGAAGTCTAATACCACTAAAAAAGGCTTGGATATGAACAAGGTTAGAAATCTAACGCTTATACCCAGTTAAATGGGGCTCGTCGAGTCAGGATCAATTTGGCCGAAAATCCAAGGCTAACACCCCCTCCAAAAACCAAGTTCAATCATGCTTGGGGAAAAAAGTCTATTACCCATATATTTGAAGTCGAATACCAACTAAAAAGGGATTGTATATGAACAAGTTTAGAAATCTAAGGCTAATATTCATTTAAATGGGGCGCTTCGAGTCAGGATCAATTTGTCCGAAAATCCAAGGCTAACACCCCCTCCAAAAACCAAGTCCAATCATGTTTGGGGGAAAAGTCTACTACCCATAATTTTGAAGTACAATACCAACTAAAAAAGGCTTGGATATGAACTAGGTTAGAAATATAAGGCTTATACCGATTTAAATGGGGCTCGTCGAGTCAGGATCAATTTGCCCGAAAATCTAAGGCTAACACCCCCTCCAAAAACCAAGTCCAATCATGTTTGGGGGAAAAGTCTATTACCTATAAATTTGAAGTCCAATACCAACTAAAAAGGGCTTAGATATGAACTAGGTTAGAAATCTAAGGCTTATACCCAGTTGAATGGTGCTCGTCGAGTCAGGATCAATTTGGCCGAAAATCCAATGCTAACACCCCCTCCAAAAACAAAGTTCAATCATGCTTGGGGAAAAAAGTATATTACCCATAAAATTGAAGTCTAATACCACTAAAAAAGGCTTGGATATGAACAAGGTTAGAAATCTAACGCTTATACCCAGTTAAATGGGGCTCGTCGAGTCGGGGATCAATTTGGCCGAAAATCCAAGGCTAACACCCCCTCCAAAAACCAAGTTCAATCATGCTTGGGGGAAAAAGTCTATTACCCATATATTTGAAGTCGAATACCAACTAAAAAGGGATTGTATATGAACAAGTTTAGAAATCTAAGGCTAATACTCATTTAAATTGGGGCTTGTCGAGTCGGGATCAATTTGTCCGAAAATCCAAGGCTAACACCCCTCCAAAAACCAAGTCCAATCATGTTTGGGGGGAAAAGTCTATTACCCATAAATTTGAAGTCCAATACCAACTAAAAAGGGCTTGGATATGAACTAGGTTAGAAATCTAAGGCTTATACCCAGTTAAATGGGGCTTGTCGAGTCAAGTTCAATTTGGCCGAAAATCCAAGGCTAAAACCCCCTACAAAAACCAAGTTCAATCATGCTTGGGGGAAAAGTCTATTACCCATATATTTGAAATCTAATACCAACCAAAAAGGGCTTGGATATGAACAAGGTTAGAAATCTAAGCCTAATACTCATTTAAATGGGGCTCGACGAATCAGGATCAATTTGTCCGAAAATCCAAGCCTAACACCCCCTCCAAAAACCAAGTTCAATCATGCTTGGGGAAAAAGTCTATTACCCATGAATTTGAAGTCCAATACCAACTAAAAAGGGCTTGGATATGAACAAGGTTAGAAATCTAAGGCTAATATTCATTTAAATGGGGCGCTTCGAGTCAGGATCAATTTGTCCGAAAATCCAAGGCTAACACCCCCTCCAAAAACCAAGTTCAATCATGCTTGGGGAAAAAGTCTATTACCCATATATTTGAAATCTATTACCAACCAAAAAGGGCTTGGATATGAACAAGGTTAGAAATCTAAGGCAAATATTCATTTAAATGGGGCGCGTCGAGTCGGGATCAATTTGTCCAGAAAATCCAAGGCTAACACCCCCTCCAAAAACCAAGTCCAATCATGTTTGGGGGAAAAGTCTACTACCCATAATTTTGAAGTACAATACCAACTAAAAAGGGCTTGGATATGAACTAGGTTAGAAATATAAGGCTTATACTCGATTTAAATGGGGCTCGTCGAGTCGGGATCAATTTGTCCGAAAATCTAAGGCTAACACCCCCTCCAAAAACCAAGTCCAATCATGTTTGGGGGAAAAGTCTATTACCCTATAAATTTGAAGTCCAATACCAACTAAAAAGGGCTTGGATATGAACTAGGCTAGAAATCTAAGGCTTATACCCAGTTGAAATGGGTGCTCGTCGAGTCGGGGATCAATTTGGCCGAAAATCCAAGGCTAACACCCCCTCCAAAAACAAAGTTCAATCATGCTTGGGGGAAAAAAGTATATTACCCATAAAATTGAAGTCTAATACCAACTAAAAAAGGGCTTGGATATGAACAAGGTTAGAAATCTAAGGCTTATACCCAGTTTAAATGGGGGCTCGTCGAGTCGGGATCAATTTGGCCCAGAAAATCCAAGGCTAACACCCCCTCCAAAAACCAAGTTCAATCATGCTTGGGGGAAAAAGTCTATTACCCATATATTTGAAGTCGAATACCAACTAAAAAGGGCTTGTATATGAACAAGGTTTAGAAATCTAAGGCTAATACTCATTTAAATGGGGCTCGTCGAGTCGGGATCAATTTGTCCAGAAAATCCAAGGCTAACACCCCCTCCAAAAAACCAAGTTCAATCATGCTTTGGGGGAAAAGTCTATTACCCATATATTTGAAATCTAATACCAACCAGAAAGGGCTTGGATATGAACAAGGTTAGAAATCTAAGGCTAATACTCATTTAAATGGGGATCGACGAATCGGGATCAATTTGTCCCAGAAAATCCAAGGCTAACACCCCCTCCAAAAACCAAGTTCAATCATGCTTGGGGGAAAAGTCTATTACCCATAAAATTTGAAGTCTAATACCAACTAAAAAAGGGCTTGGATATGAACAAGGTTAGAAATCTAAGGCTTATACCCAGTTTAAATGGGGGCTCGTCGAGTCGGGGATCAATTTGGCCAGAAAATCCAAGGCTAACACCCCCTCCAAAAAACCAAGTTCAATCATGCTTGGGGGAAAAAGTCTATTACCCATATATTTGAAGTCTAATACCAACTAAAAAGGGCTTGTATATGAACAAGGTTTAGAAATCTAAGGCTAATACTCATTTAAATGGGGCTCGTCGAGTCGGGGATCAATTTGTCAGAAAATCCAAGGCTAACACCCCCTCCAAAAACCAAGTCCAATCATGTTTGGGGGGAAAAGTCTACTACCCATAATTTTGAAGTACAATACCAACTAAAAAAGGGCTTGGATATGAACTAGGTTAGAAATATAAGGCTTATACTCGATTTAAATGGGGGCTCGTCGAGTCGGGATCAATTTGTCCAGAAAATCTAAGGCTAACACCCCCTCCAAAAACCAAGTCCAATCATGTTTGGGGGGAAAAGTCTATTACCCTATAAATTTGAAGTCCAATACCAACTAAAAAGGGCTTGGATATGAACTAGGTTAGAAATCTAAGGCTTATACCCAGTTGAAATGGGTGCTCGTCGAGTCGGGGATCAATTTGGCCGAAAATCCAAGGCTAACACCCCCTCCAAAAACAAAGTTCAATCATGCTTGGGGGAAAAAAGTATATTACCCATAAAATTGAAGTCTAATACCAACTAAAAAAGGGCTTGGATATGAACAAGGTTAGAAATCTAACGCTTATACCCAGTTTAAATGGGGCTCGTCGAGTCAGGATCAATTTGGCCGAAAATCCAAGGCTAACACCCCCTCCAAAAACCAAGTTCAATCATGCTTGGGGGAAAAAGTCTATTACCCATAAATTTGAAGTCTAATACCAACTAAAAAGGGCTTGTATATGAACAAGGTTAGAAATCTAAGGCTAATACTCATTTAAATGGGGCTCGTCGAGTCAGGATCAATTTGTCCGAAAATCCAAGGCTAACACCCCCTCCAAAAACCAAGTCCAATCATGTTTGGGGGAAAAGTCTATTACCCATAAATTTGAAGTCCAATACCAACTAAAAAGGGCTTGGATATGAACTAGGTTAGAAATCTAAGGCTTATACCCAGTTAAATGGGGCTTGTCGAGTCAGGATCAATTTGGCCGAAAATCCAAGGCTAAAACCCCCTCCAAAAACCAAGTTCAATCATGCTTGGGGGAAAAGTCTATTACCCATATATTTGAAGTCTAATACCAACCAAAAAGGGCTTGGATATGAACAAGGTTAGAAATCTAAGGCTAATACTCATTTAAATGGGGGCTCGTCGAATCAGGATCAATTTGTCCGAAAATCCAAGGCTAACACCCCCTCCAAAAACCAAGTTCAATCATGCTTGGGGGAAAAGTCTATTACCCATAAATTTGAAGTCCAATACCAACTAAAAAGGGCTTGGATATGAACAAGGTTAGAAATCTAAGGCTAATACTCATTTAAATGGGGGCTCGTCGAGTCGGGATCAATTTGTCAGAAAATCCAAGGCTAACACCCCCTCCAAAAAACCAAGTTCAATCATGCTTGGGGGAAAAAGTCTATTACCCATATATTTGAAAGTCTAATACCAACCAAAAAGGGCTTGGATATGAACAAGGTTAGAAATCTAAGGCTAATACTCATTTAAATGGGGGCTCGTCGAGTCGGGATCAATTTGTCAGAAAATCCAAGGCTAACACCCCCTCCAAAAAACCAAGTCCAATCATGTTTGGGGGAAAAGTCTACTACCCATAAATTTTGAAGTACAATACCAACTAAAAAGGGCTTGGATATGAACTAGGTTAGAAATATAAGGCTTATACTCGATTTAAATGGGGCTCGTCGAGTCGGGATCAATTTGTCAGAAAATCCAAGGCTAACACCCCCTCCAAAAACCAAGTCCAATCATGTTTGGGGGAAAAGTCTATTACCCATAAATTTGAAGTCCAATACCAACTAAAAAGGGCTTGGATATGAACTAGGTTAGAAATCTAAGGCTAATACTCATTTAAATGGGGCTCGTCGAGTCAGGATCAATTTGTCCGAAAATCCAAGGCTAACACCCCCTCCAAAAACCAAAGTTCAATCATGCTTGGGGGAAAAAGTCTATTACCCATAAAATTTGAAGTCTAATACCAACTAAAAAAGGGCTTGGATATGAACAAGGTTAGAAATCTAAGGCTAATACTCATTTAAATGGGGCTCGTCGAGTCAGGATCAATTTGTCCGAAAATCCAAGGCTAACACCCCCTCCAAAAACCAAGTTCAATCATGCTTGGGGGAAAAAGTCTATTACCCATAAATTTGAAGTCGAATACCAACTAAAAAGGGCTTGGATATGAACAAGGTTAGAAATCTAAGGCTAATACTCATTTAAATGGGGCTCGTCGAGTCAGGATCAATTTGTCCGAAAATCCAAGGCTAACACCCCCTCCAAAAACCAAGTTCAATCATGCTTGGGGGAAAAGTCTATTACCCATATATTTGAAGTCTAATACCAACTAAAAAGGGCTTGGATATGAACAAGGTTAGAAATCTAAGGCTAATACTCATTTAAATGGGGCTCGTCGAGTCAGGATCAATTTGTCAGAAAATCCAAGGCTAACACCCCCTCCAAAAACCAAGTTCAATCATGCTTGGGGGAAAAGTCTATTACCCATAAAATTGAAGTCTAATACCAACTAAAAAGGGCTTGGATATGAACAAGGTTAGAAATCTAAGGCTTATACCCATTTAAATGGGGGCTCGTCGAGTCGAGGGATCAATTTGTCCAGAAAATCCAAGGCTAACACCCCCCCTCCAAAAACCAAGTTCAATCATGCTTGGGGAAAAAGTCTATTATCCATATATTTGAAGTCGAATACCAACTAAAAAGGGCTTGGATATGAACAAGGTTAGAAATCTAAGGCTAATACTCATTTAAATGGGGCTCGTCGAGTCAGGATCAATTTGTCAGAAAATCCAAGGCTAACACCCCCTCCAAAAACCAAGTTCAATCATGTTTGGGGGAAAAGTCTATTACCCATAAATTTGAAGTCCAATACCAACTAAAAAGGGCTTGGATATGAACAAGGTTAGAAATCTAAGGCTAATACTCATTTAAATGGGGCTCGTCGAGTCAGGATCAATTTGTCCGAAAATCCAAGGCTAACACCCCCTCCAAAAACCAAGTCCAATCATGTTTGGGGGAAAAGTCTATTACCCATAAATTTGAAGTCCAATACCAACTAAAAAGGGCTTGGATATGAACTAGGTTAGAAATCTAAGGCTTATACCCAGTTAAATGGGGCTCGTCGAGTCGGGGATCAATTTGGCCAGAAAATCCAAGGCTAACACCCCCTCCAAAAACCAAGTTCAATCATGCTTGGGGGAAAAAGTCTATTACCCATAAAATTTGAAGTCTAATACCAACTAAAAAAGGGCTTGGATATGAACAAGGTTAGAAATCTAAGGCTTATACCCAGTTTAAATGGGGCTCGTCGAGTCAGGATCAATTTGTCCGAAAATCCAAGGCTAACACCCCCTCCAAAAACCAGGTTCAATCATGCTTGGGGAAAAAGTCTATTACCCATTATATTTGAAGTCCAATACCAACTAAAAAGGGCTTGTATATGAACAAGGTTAGAAATCTAAGGCTAATACTCATTTAAATGGGGCTCGTCGAGTCGGGATCAATTTGTCCAGAAAATCCAAGGCTAACACCCCCTCCAAAAAACCAAGTCCAATCATGTTTGGGGGAAAAAGTCTATTACCCATATATTTGAAGTCCAATACCAACTAAAAAGGGCTTGGATATGAACTAGGTTAGAAATCTATGGCTTATACCCAGTTAAATGGGGCTTGTCGAGTCAGGATCAATTTGGCCAAAAATCCAAGGCTAACACCGCCTCCAAAAATCAAGTTCAATCATGCTTGGGGGAAAAGTCTATTACCCATATATTTGAAATCTAATACCAACCAAAAAGGGCTTGGATATGAACAAGGTTAGAAATCTAAGGCTAATACTCATTTAAATGGGGCTCGACGAATCAGGATCAATTTGTCCGAAAATCCAAGGCTAACACCCCCTCCAAAAACCAAGTTCAATCATGCTTGGGGGAAAAAGTCTATTACCCATGAATTTGAAGTCCAATACCAACTAAAAAGGGCTTGGATATGAACAAGGTTAGAAATCTAAGGCTAATACTCATTTAAATGGGGCTCGTCGAGTCAGGATCAATTTGTCCGAAAATCAAAGGCTAACACCCCCTCCAAAAACCAAGTTCAATCATGCTTGGGGAAAAAGTCTATTACCCATATATTTGAAATCTATTACCAACCAAAAAGGGCTTGGATATGAACAAGGTTAGAAATCTAAGGCAAATATTCATTTAAATGGGGCGCTTCGAGTCGGGATCAATTTGTCCAGAAAATCCAAGGCTAACACCCCCTCCAAAAAACCAAGTCCAATCATGTTTGGGGGAAAAGTCTACTACCCATAATTTTGAAGTACAATACCAACTAAAAAGGGCTTGGATATGAACTAGGTTAGAAATATAAGGCTTATACTCGATTTAAATGGGGCTCGTCGAGTCGGGATCAATTTGTCCCAGAAAATCTAAGGCTAACACCCCCTCCAAAAACCAAGTCCAATCATGTTTGGGGGAAAAGTCTATTACCCTATAAATTTGAAGTCCAATACCAACTAAAAAGGGCTTGGATATGAACTAGGCTAGAAATCTAAGGCTTATACCCAGTTGAATGGTGCTCGTCGAGTCGGGGATAAATTTGGCCGAAAATCCAAGGCTAACACCCCCTCCAAAAAACAATGTTCAATCATGCTTGGGGGAAAAAGTATATTACCCATAAAATTGAAGTCTAATACCACTAAAAAAGGGCTTGTATATGAACAATGTTAGAAATCTAACGCTTATACCCACTTAAATGGGGCTCGTCGAGTCAGGATCAATTTGGCCGAAAATCCAAGGCTAACACCCCCTCCAAAAAACCAAGTTCAATCATGCTTGGGGAAAAAGTCTATTACCCATATATTTGAAATCTATTACCAACCAAAAAGGGCTTGGATATGAACAAGGTTAGAAATCTAAGGCAAATATTCATTTAAATGGGGCGCTCGAGTCGGGATCAATTTGTCAGAAAATCCAAGGCTAACACCCCCTCCAAAAACCAAGTCCAATCATGTTTGGGGGGAAAAGTCTACTACCCATAATTTTGAAGTACAATACCAACTAAAAAAGGCTTGGATATGAACTAGGTTAGAAATATAAGGCTTATACTCGATTTAAATGGGGGCTCGTCGAGTCGGGATCAATTTGTCCAGAAAATCTAAGGCTAACACCCCCTCCAAAAAACCAAGTCCAATCATGTTTGGGGGAAAAGTCTATTACCCTATAAATTTGAAGTCCAATACCAACTAAAAAGGGCTTGGATATGAACTAGGCTAGAAATCTAAGGCTTATACCCAGTTGAATGGGTGCTCGTCGAGTCGGGATAAATTTGGCCCAGAAAATCCAAGGCTAACACCCCCTCCAAAAAACAATGTTCAATCATGCTTGGGGAAAAAGTATATTACCCATAAAATTGAAGTCTAATACCACTAAAAAAGGCTTGGATATGAACAATGTTAGAAATCTAACGCTTATACCCAGTTAAATGGGGCTCGTCGAGTCAGGATCAATTTGGCCGAAAATCCAAGGCTAACACCCCCTCCAAAAACAAAGTTCAATCATGCTTGGGGAAAAAGTCTATTACCCATATATTTGAAGTCGAATACCAACTAAAAAGGGATTGTATATGAACAAGTTTAGAAATCTAAGGCTAATACTCATTTAAATTGGGCTTGTCGAGTCAGGATCAATTTGTCCGAAAATCCAAGGCTAACACCCCCTCCAAAAACCAAGTCCAATCATGTTTGGGGGAAAAGTCTATTACCCATAAATTTGAAGTCCAATACCAACTAAAAAGGGCTTGGATATGAACTAGGTTAGAAATCTAAGGCTTATACCCAGTTAAATGGGGCTTGTCGAGTCAAGTTCAATTTGGCCGAAAATCCAAGGCTAAAACCCCCTACAAAAACCAAGTTCAATCATGCTTGGGGGAAAAGTCTATTACCCATATATTTGAAATCTAATACCAACCAAAAAGGGCTTGGATATGAACAAGGTTAGAAATCTAAGCCTAATACTCATTTAAATGGGGCTCGACGAATCAGGATCAATTTGTCCGAAAATCCAAGCCTAACACCCCCTCCAAAAACCAAGTTCAATCATGCTTGGGGAAAAAGTCTATTACCCATGAATTTGAAGTCCAATACCAACTAAAAAGGGCTTGGATATGAACAAGGTTAGAAATCTAAGGCTAATATTCATTTAAATGGGGGCGCTCGAGTCGGGATCAATTTGTCAGAAAATCGAAGGCTAACACCCCCTCAAAAACCAAGTTCAATCATGCTTGGGGAAAAAGTCTATTACCCATATATTTGAAATCTATTACCAACCAAAAAGGGCTTGGATATGAACAAGGTTAGAAATCTAAGGCAAATATTCATTTAAATGGGGCGCTTCGAGTCAGGATCAATTTGTCCGAAAATCCAAGGCTAACACCCCCTCCAAAAACCAAGTCCAATCATGTTTGGGGGAAAAGTCTACTACCCATAATTTTGAAGTACAATACCAACTAAAAAAGGCTTGGATATGAACTAGGTTAGAAATATAAGGCTTATACCGATTTAAATGGGGCTCGTCGAGTCAGGATCAATTTGTCCGAAAATCTAAGGCTAACACCCCCTCCAAAAACCAAGTCCAATCATGTTTGGGGGAAAAGTCTATTACCTATAAATTTGAAGTCCAATACCAACTAAAAAGGGCTTGGATATGAACTAGGCTAGAAATCTAAGGCTTATACCCAGTTGAATGGTGCTCGTCGAGTCAGGATAAATTTGGCCGAAAATCCAAGGCTAACACCCCCTCCAAAAACAATGTTCAATCATGCTTGGGGAAAAAGTATATTACCCATAAAATTGAAGTCTAATACCACTAAAAAAGGCTTGTATATGAACAATGTTAGAAATCTAACGCTTATACCCACTTAAATGGGGCTCGTCGAGTCAGGATCAATTTGGCCGAAAATCCAAGGCTAACACCCCCCTCCAAAAACCAAGTTCAATCATGCTTGGGGGAAAAAAGTCTATTACCCATATATTTGAAATCTATTACCAACCAAAAAGGGCTTGGATATGAACAAGGTTAGAAATCTAAGGCAAATATTCATTTAAATGGGGCGCTTGAGTCGGGATCAATTTGTCCAGAAAATCCAAGGCTAACACCCCCTCCAAAAACCAAGTCCAATCATGTTTGGGGGAAAAGTCTACTACCCATAATTTTGAAGTACAATACCAACTAAAAAAGGCTTGGATATGAACTAGGTTAGAAATATAAGGCTTATACTCGATTTAAATGGGGCTCGTCGAGTCGGGATCAATTTGTCCAGAAAATCTAAGGCTAACACCCCCTCCAAAAAACCAAGTCCAATCATGTTTGGGGGAAAAGTCTATTACCTATAAATTTGAAGTCCAATACCAACTAAAAAGGGCTTGGATATGAACTAGGCTAGAAATCTAAGGCTTATACCCGGTTGAATGGTGCTCGTCGAGTCGGGATAAATTTGGCCGAAAATCCAAGGCTAACACCCCCTCCAAAAAACAATGTTCAATCATGCTTGGGGGAAAAAGTATATTACCCATAAAATTGAAGTCTAATACCACTAAAAAAGGCTTGGATATGAACAATGTTAGAAATCTAACGCTTATACCCAGTTTAAATGGGGCTCGTCGAGTCGGGATCAATTTGGCCAAAAAATCCAAGGCTAACACCCCCTCCAAAAAACAAAGTTCAATCATGCTTGGGGAAAAAGTCTATTACCCATATATTTGAAGTCGAATACCAACTAAAAAGGGATTGTATATGAACAAGTTTAGAAATCTAAGGCTAATACTCATTTAAATGGGGGCTCGTCGAGTCGGGATCAATTTGTCCAGAAAATCCAAGGCTAACACCCCCTCCAAAAAACCAAGTCCAATCATGTTTGGGGGAAAAGTCTATTACCCATAAATTTGAAGTCCAATACCAACTAAAAAGGGCTTGGATATGAACTAGGTTAGAAATCTAAGGCTTATACCCAGTTAAATGGGGCTTGTCGAGTCAAGTTCAATTTGGCCGAAAATCCAAGGCTAAAACCCCCTACAAAAACCAAGTTCAATCATGCTTGGGGGAAAAGTCTATTACCCATATATTTGAAATCTAATACATACCAAAAAGGGCTTGGATATGAACAAGGTTAGAAATCTAAGCCTAATACTCATTTAAATGGGGCTCGACGAATCAGGATCAATTTGTCCGAAAATCCAAGGCTAACACCCCCTCCACAAACCAAGTTCAATCATGCTTGGGGAAAAAGTCTATTACCCATGAATTTGAAGTCCAATACCAACTAAAAAGGGCTTGGATATGAACAAGGTTAGAAATCTAAGGCTTATACCCAGTTGAATGGGGCTCGTCGAGTCAGGATCAATTTGGCCGAAAATCCAAGGCTAACACCCCCTCCAAAAACCAAGTTCAATCATGCTTGGGGAAAAAGTATATTACCCATATATTTGAAGTCTGATACCAACCAAAAAGAGTTTGGATATGAACAAGGTTAGAAATATAAGGCTTATACCCAGTTAAATGGGGCTTGTCGAGTCAGGATCAATTTGGCCGAAAATCCAAGGCTAAAACCCCCTCCAAAAACCAAGTTCAATCATGCTCGGGGGAAAAGTCTATTACCCATAAAATTGAATTCTAATACCAACTAAAAAAGGCTTGGATTGAACAAGGTTAGAAATCTAAGGCTAATAATCATTTAAATGGGGCTCGTCGAGTCAGGATCAATTTGTCCGAAAATCCAAGGCTAACACCCCCTCCAAAAACCAAGTTCAACCATGTTTGGGGGAAAAGTCTATTACACATAAATTTGAAGTCTAATACCAACTAAAAAAGGCTTGGACATGAACAAGGTTAGAAATCTAAGGCTAATACTCATTTAAATGGGGCTCGACGAATCAGGATCAATTTGTCCGAAAATCCAAGGCTAAAACCCCCTCCAAAAACCAAGTTCAATCATGCTTGAGGGAAAACTCTATTACCCATATATTTGAAATCTAATACCAACCAAAAAGGGCTTGGATATGAACAAGGTTATAAATCTAAGGCTAATACTTATTTAAATTGGCTCGACGAATCAGGATCAATTTGTCCGAAAATCCAAGGCTAACACCCCCTCCAAAAACCAAGTCCAATCATGTTTGGGGGAAGAGTCTATTACCTATAAATTTGAAGTCCAATACCAACTAAAAAGGGCTTGGATATGAACTAGGTTAGAAATCTAAGTCTTATACCCAGTTGAATGGTGCTCGTCGAGTCAAGATCAATTTGGCCGAAAATCCAAGGCTAAAACCCCCTACAAAAACCAAGTTCAATCATGCTTGGGGGAAAAGTCTATTACCCATATATTTGAAATCTAATACCAACCAGAAAGGGCTTGGATATGAACAAGGTTAGAAATCTAAGGCTAATACTCATTTAAATGGGGCTCGACGAATCAGGATCAATTTGTCCGAAAATCCAAGGCTAACACCCCCTCCAAAAACCAAGTTCAATCATGCTTGGGGAAAAAGTCTATTACCCATATATTTGAAGTCTAATACCAACCAGAAAGGGCTTGGATATGAACAAGGTTAGAAATCTAAGGCCAATACTCATTTAAATGGGGCTCGATGAATCAGGATCAATTTGTCCGAAAATCCAAGGCTAACACCCCCTCCAAAAACCAAGTTCAATCATGCTTGGGGAAAAAGTCTATTACCCATATATTTGAAGTCTAATACCAACCAGAAAGGGCTTGGATATGAACAAGGTTAGAAATCTAAGCCTAATACTCATTTAAATGGGGCTCGACGAATCAGGATCAATTTGTCCGAAAATCCAAGCCTAACACCCCCTCCAAAAACCAAGTTCAATCATGCTTGGGGAAAAAGTCTATTACCCATGAATTTGAAGTCCAATACCAACTAAAAAGGGCTTAGATATGAACTAGGTTAGAAATCTAAGGCTTATACCCAGTTGAATGGTGCTCGTCGAGTCAGGATCAATTTGGCCGAAAATCCAAGGCTAACACCCCCTCCAAAAACAAAGTTCAATCATGCTTGGGGAAAAAAGTATATTACCCATAAAATTGAAGTCTAATACCACTAAAAAAGGCTTGGATATGAACAAGGTTAGAAATCTAACGCTTATACCCAGTTAAATGGGGCTCGTCGAGTCAGGATCAATTTGGCCGAAAATCCAAGGCTAACACCCCCTCCAAAAACCAAGTTCAATCATGCTTGGGGAAAAAGTCTATTACCCATATATTTGAAGTCGAATACCAACTAAAAAGGGATTGTATATGAACAAGTTTAGAAATCTAAGGCTAATACTCATTTAAATTGGGGCTTGTCGAGTCGGGATCAATTTGTCAGAAAATCCAAGGCTAACACCCCCTCCAAAAACCAAGTCCAATCATGTTTGGGGGGAAAAGTCTATTACCCATAAATTTGAAGTCCAATACCAACTAAAAAGGGCTTGGATATGAACTAGGTTAGAAATCTAAGGCTTATACCCAGTTAAATGGGGCTTGTCGAGTCAAGTTCAATTTGGCCGAAAATCCAAGGCTAAAACCCCCTACAAAAACCAAGTTCAATCATGCTTGGGGGAAAAGTCTATTACCCATATATTTGAAATCTAATACCAACCAAAAAGGGCTTGGATATGAACAAGGTTAGAAATCTAAGCCTAATACTCATTTAAATGGGGCTCGACGAATCAGGATCAATTTGTCCGAAAATCCAAGCCTAACACCCCCTCCAAAAACCAAGTTCAATCATGCTTGGGGAAAAAGTCTATTACCCATGAATTTGAAGTCCAATACCAACTAAAAAGGGCTTGGATATGAACAAGGTTAGAAATCTAAGGCTAATATTCATTTAAATGGGGCGCTTCGAGTCAGGATCAATTTGTCCGAAAATCGAAGGCTAACACCCCCTCCAAAAACCAAGTTCAATCATGCTTGGGGAAAAAGTCTATTACCCATATATTTGAAATCTATTACCAACCAAAAAGGGCTTGGATATGAACAAGGTTAGAAATCTAAGGCAAATATTCATTTAAATGGGGCGCTTCGAGTCAGGATCAATTTGTCCGAAAATCCAAGGCTAACACCCCCTCCAAAAACCAAGTCCAATCATGTTTGGGGGAAAAGTCTACTACCCATAATTTTGAAGTACAATACCAACTAAAAAAGGCTTGGATATGAACTAGGTTAGAAATATAAGGCTTATACTCGATTTAAATGGGGCTCGTCGAGTCGGGGATCAATTTGTCCAGAAAATCTAAGGCTAACACCCCCTCCAAAAACCAAGTCCAATCATGTTTGGGGGAAAAGTCTATTACCCTATAAATTTGAAGTCCAATACCAACTAAAAAGGGCTTGGATATGAACTAGGCTAGAAATCTAAGGCTTATACCCAGTTGAATGGTGCTCGTCGAGTCAGGATAAATTTGGCCGAAAATCCAAGGCTAACACCCCCTCCAAAAACAATGTTCAATCATGCTTGGGGAAAAAGTATATTACCCATAAAATTGAAGTCTAATACCACTAAAAAAGGCTTGTATATGAACAATGTTAGAAATCTAACGCTTATACCCACTTAAATGGGGCTCGTCGAGTCAGGATCAATTTGGCCGAAAATCCAAGGCTAACACCCCCTCCAAAAACCAAGTTCAATCATGCTTGGGGAAAAAGTCTATTACCCATATATTTGAAATCTATTACCAACCAAAAAGGGCTTGGATATGAACAAGGTTAGAAATCTAAGGCAAATATTCATTTAAATGGGGCGCTTCGAGTCAGGATCAATTTGTCCGAAAATCCAAGGCTAACACCCCCTCCAAAAACCAAGTCCAATCATGTTTGGGGGAAAAGTCTACTACCCATAATTTTGAAGTACAATACCAACTAAAAAAGGCTTGGATATGAACTAGGTTAGAAATATAAGGCTTATACCGATTTAAATGGGGCTCGTCGAGTCGGGGATCAATTTGTCAGAAAATCTAAGGCTAACACCCCCTCCAAAAACCAAGTCCAATCATGTTTGGGGGAAAAGTCTATTACCCTATAAATTTGAAGTCCAATACCAACTAAAAAGGGCTTGGATATGAACTAGGCTAGAAATCTAAGGCTTATACCCAGTTGAATGGGTGCTCGTCGAGTCGGGATAAATTTGGCCGAAAATCCAAGGCTAACACCCCCTCCAAAAACAATGTTCAATCATGCTTGGGGAAAAAGTATATTACCCATAAAATTGAAGTCTAATACCACTAAAAAAGGCTTGGATATGAACAATGTTAGAAATCTAACGCTTATACCCAGTTAAATGGGGCTCGTCGAGTCAGGATCAATTTGGCCGAAAATCCAAGGCTAACACCCCCTCCAAAAACAAAGTTCAATCATGCTTGGGGAAAAAGTCTATTACCCATATATTTGAAGTCGAATACCAACTAAAAAGGGATTGTATATGAACAAGTTTAGAAATCTAAGGCTAATACTCATTTAAATGGGGCTCGTCGAGTCAGGATCAATTTGTCCAGAAAATCCAAGGCTAACACCCCCCTCCAAAAACCAAGTCCAATCATGTTTGGGGGGAAAAGTCTATTACCCATAAATTTGAAGTCCAATACCAACTAAAAAGGGCTTGGATATGAACTAGGTTAGAAATCTAAGGCTTATACCCAGTTAAATGGGGCTTGTCGAGTCAAGTTCAATTTGGCCGAAAATCCAAGGCTAAAAACCCCCTACAAAAACCAAGTTCAATCATGCTTGGGGGAAAAGTCTATTACCCATATATTTGAAATCTAATACATACCAAAAAGGGCTTGGATATGAACAAGGTTAGAAATCTAAGCCTAATACTCATTTAAATGGGGCTCGACGAATCGGGATCAATTTGTCCAGAAAATCCAAGGCTAACACCCCCTCCACAAAACCAAGTTCAATCATGCTTGGGGGAAAAAGTCTATTACCCATGAATTTGAAGTCCAATACCAACTAAAAAGGGCTTGGATATGAACAAGGTTAGAAATCTAAGGCTTATACCCAGTTGAATGGGGCTCGTCGAGTCAGGATCAATTTGGCCGAAAATCCAAGGCTAACACCCCCTCCAAAAACCAAGTTCAATCATGCTTGGGGGAAAAAGTATATTACCCATATATTTGAAGTCTGATACCAACCAAAAAGAGCTTGGATATGAACAAGGTTAGAAATATAAGGCTTATACCCAGTTAAATGGGGCTTGTCGAGTCAGGATCAATTTGGCCGAAAATCCAAGGCTAAAACCCCCTCCAAAAACCAAGTTCAATCATGCTCGGGGGAAAAGTCTATTACCCATAAAATTGAATTCTAATACCAACTAAAAAAGGCTTGGATTGAACAAGGTTAGAAATCTAAGGCTAATAATCATTTAAATGGGGCTCGTCGAGTCGGGGATCAATTTGTCCGAAAAATCCAAGGCTAACACCCCCTCCAAAAACCAAGTTCAACCATGTTTGGGGGGAAAAGTCTATTACACATAAATTTGAAGTCTAATACCAACTAAAAAAGGCTTGGACATGAACAAGGTTAGAAATCTAAGGCTAATACTCATTTAAATGGGGCTCGACGAATCAGGATCAATTTTGTCAGAAAATCCAAGGCTAACACCCCCTCCAAAAACCAAGTCCAATCATGCTTGAGGGAAAACTCTATTACCCATATATTTGAAATCTAATACCAACCAAAAAGGGCTTGGATATGAACAAGGTTATAAATCTAAGGCTAATACTTATTTAAATTGGGCTCGACGAATCGGGATCAATTTGTCAGAAAATCCAAGGCTAACACCCCCTCCAAAAAACCAAGTCCAATCATGTTTGGGGGAAGAGTCTATTACCCTATAAATTTGAAGTCCAATACCAACTAAAAAGGGCTTGGATATGAACTAGGTTAGAAATCTAAGTCTTATACCCAGTTGAATGGTGCTCGTCGAGTCAGGATCAATTTGGCCGAAAATCCAAGGCTAAAACCCCCTACAAAAACCAAGTTCAATCATGCTTGGGGGAAAAGTCTATTACCCATATATTTGAAATCTAATACCAACCAGAAAGGGCTTGGATATGAACAAGGTTAGAAATCTAAGGCTAATACTCATTTAAATGGGGCTCGACGAATCAGGATCAATTTGTCCGAAAATCCAAGGCTAACACCCCCTCCAAAAACCAAGTTCAATCATGCTTGGGGGAAAAAGTCTATTACCCATATATTTGAAGTCTAATACCAACTAGAAAGGGCTTGGATATGAACAAGGTTAGAAATCTAAGGCCAATACTCATTTAAATGGGGCTCGATGAATCAGGATCAATTTGTCCGAAAATCCAAGGCTAACACCCCCTCCAAAAACCAAGTTCAATCATGCTTGGGGGAAAAAGTCTATTACCCATATATTTGAAGTCTAATACCAACCGAAAAGGGCTTGGATATGAACAAGGTTAGAAATCTAAGGCTAATACTCATTTAAATGGGGGCTCGACGAATCGGGATCAATTTGTCAGAAAATCCAAGGCTAACACCCCCTCCAAAAACCAAGTTCAATCATGCTTGGGGAAAAAGTCTATTACCCATAATTTTGAAGTACAATACCAACTAAAAAGGGCTTGGATATGAACTAGGTTAGAAATATAAGGCTTATACCCATTTAAATGGGGCTCGTCGAGTCAGGATCAATTTGTCCGAAAATCCAAGGCTAACACCCCCTCCAAAAACCAAGTCCAATCATGTTTGGGGAAAAAGTCTATTACCCATAAATTTGAAGTCCAATACCAACTAAAAAGGGCTTGGATATGTACTAGGTTAGAAATCTAAGGCTTATACCCAGTTAAATGGGGCTTGTCGAGTCAGGATCAATTTGGCCGAAAATCCAAGGCTAAAACCCCCTCCAAAAACCAAGTTCAATCATGCTTGAGGGAAAACTCTATTACCCATATATTTGAAATCTAATACCAACCAAAAAGGGCTTGGATATGAACAAGGTTACAAATCTAAGGCTAATACTTATTTAAATTGGCTCGACGAATCAGGATCAATTTGTTCGAAAATCCAAGGCTAACACCCCCTCCAAAAACCAAGTCCGATCATGTTTGGGGGAAAAGTCTATTACCCATAAATTTGAAGTACAATACCAACTAAAAAGGGCTTGGATATGAACTAGTTAGAAATCTAAGGCTTATACCCATTTAAATGGGGCTCGTCGAGTCAGGATCAATTTGGCCGAAAATCCAAGGCTAACACCCCCTCCAAAAACCAAGTTCAATCATGCTTGGGGAAAAAGTATATTATCCATATATTTGAAGTCTAATACCAACCAAAAAGCGCTTGGATATGAACAAGGTTAGAAATCTAAGGCTTATACCCAGTTAAATGGGGCTTGTCGAGTCAAGTTCAATTTGGCCGAAAATCCAAGGCTAAAACCCCCTACAAAAACCAAGTTCAATCAAGCTTGGGGGAAAAATCTATTACCCATATATTTGAAATCTAATACCAACCAAAAAGGGCTTGGATATGAACAAGGTTACAAATCTAAGGCTAATACTTATTTAAATTGGCTCGACGAATCAGGATCAATTTGTCCGAAAATCCAAGGCTAACACCCCCTCCAAAAACCAAGTCCAATCATGTTTGGGGGAAGAGTCTATTACCTATAAATTTGAAGTCCAATACCAACTAAAAAGGGCTTGGATATGAACTAGGTTAGAAATCTAAGTCTTATACCCAGTTGAATGGTGCTCGTCGAGTCAGGATCAATTTGGCCGAAAATCCAAGGCTAACACCCCCTCCAAAAACCAAGTTCAATCATGCTTGGGGAAAAAGTATATTACCCATATATTTGAAGTCTAATACCAACCAAAAAGGGCTTGGATATGAACAAGGTTAGAAATATAAGGCTTATACCCAGTTAAATGGGGCTTGTCGAGTCAGGATCAATTTGGCCGAAAATCCAAGGCTAACACCCCCTCCAAAAACCAAGTTCAATCATGCTTGGGGAAAAAGTCTATTACCCATATATTTGAAATCTATTACCAACCAAAAAGGGCTTGGATATGAACAAGGTTAGAAATCTAAGGCTAATATTCATTTAAATGGGGCGCTTCGAGTCAGGATCAATTTGTCCGAAAATCCAAGGCTAACACCCCCTCCAAAAACCAAGTCCAATCATGTTTGGGGGAAAAGTCTATTACCTATAATTTTGAAGTACAATACCGACTAAAAAAGGCTTGGATATGAACTAGGTTAGAAATATAAGGCTTATACCCAATTAAATGGGGCTCGTCGAGTCAGGATCAATTTGTCCGAAAATCTAAGGCTAACACCCCCTCCAAAAACCAAGTCCAATCATGTTTGGGGGAAAAGTATATTACCTATAAATTTGAAGTCCAATACCAACTAAAAAGGGCTTGGATATGAACTAGGTTAGAAATCTAAGGCTTATACCCAATTGAATGGTGCTCGTCGAGTCAGGATCAATTTGGCCGAAAATCCAAGGCTAACACCCCCTCCAAAAACCAAGTTCAATCATGCTTGGGGAAAAAGTATATTACCCATATATTTGAAGTCTAATACCAACCAAAAAGGGCTTGGATATGAACAAGGTTAGAAATATAAGGCTTATACCCAGTTAAATGGGGCTTGTCGAGTCAGGATCAATTTGGCCGAAAATCCAAGGCTAAAACCCCCTCCAAAAACCAAGTTCAATCATGCTCGGGGGAAAAGTCTATTACCCATAAAATTGAATTCTAATACCAACTAAAAAAGGCTTGGATTGAACAAGGTTAGAAATCTAAGGCTAATAATCATTTAAATGGGGCTCGTCGAGTCAGGATCAATTTGTCCGAAAATCCAAGGCTAACACCCCCTCCAAAAACCAAGTTCAACCATGTTTGGGGGAAAAAGTCTATTACACATAAATTTGAAGTCGAATACCAACTAAAAAAGGCTTGGACATGAACAAGGTTAGAAATCTAATGCTAATACTCATTTAAATGGGGCTCGACGAATCGGGATCAATTTGTCCGAAAATCCAAGGCTAACACCCCCTCCAAAAACCAAGTTCAATCATGCTTGGGGAAAAAGTCTATTACCCATATATTTGAAGTCTAATACCAACCAGAAAGGGCTTGGATATGAACAAGGTTAGAAATCTAAGGCCAATACTCATTTAAATGGGGCTCGACGAATCAGGATCAATTTGTCCGAAAATCCAAGGCTAACACCCCCTCCAAAAACCAAGTTCAATCATGCTTGGGGAAAAAGTCTATTACCCATATATTTGAAGTCTAATACCAACCAGAAAGGGCTTGGATATGAACAAGGTTAGAAATCTAAGGCTAATACTCATTTAAATGGGGCTCGACGAATCAGGATCAATTTGTCCGAAAATCCAAGGCTAACACCCCCTCCAAAAACCAAGTCCAATCATGTTTGGGGGAAAAGTCTATTACCCATAATTTTGAAGTACAATACCAACTAAAAAGGGCTTGGATATGAACTAGGTTAGAAATATAAGGCTTATACCCATTTAAATGGTGCTCATCGAGTTAGGATCAATTTGTCCGAAAATCCAAGGCTAACACCCCCTCCAAAAACCAAGTCCAATCATGTTTGGGGGAAAAGTCTATTACCCATAAATTTGAAGTCCAATACCAACTAAAAAGGGATTGGATATGAACTAGGTTAGAAATCTAAGGCTTATACCCAGTTGAATGGTGCTCGTCGAGTCAGTATCAATTTGGCCGAAAATCCAAGGCTAACACCCCCTCCAAAAACCAAGTTCAATCATGCTTGGGGAAAAAGTATATTACCCATATATTTGAAATCTATTACCAACCAAAAAGGGCTTGGATATGAACAAGGTTAGAAATCTAAGGCTAATATTCATTTAAATGGGGCTCATCGAGTTAGGATCAATTTGTCCGAAAATCCAAGGCTAACACGCCCTCCAAAAACCAAGTCCAATCATGTTTGGGGGAAAAGTCTATTACCCATAAATTTGAAGTCCAATACCAACTAAAAAGGGCTTGGATATGAACTAGGTTAGAAATCTAAGGCTTATACCCAGTTAAATGGGTCTTGTCGAGTCAGGATCAATTTGGCCGAAAATCCAAGGCTAACACCCCCTCCAAAAACCAAGTCCAATCATGTTTGGGGGAAAAGTCTATTACCCATAAATTTGAAGTACAATACCAACTAAAAAGGGCTTGGATATGAACTAGGTTAGAAATCTAAGGCTTATACCCATTTCAATGGGGCTCGTCGAGTCAGGATCAATTTGTCCGAAAATCCAAGGCTAACACCCCCTCCAAAAACCAAGTCCAATCATGTTTGGGGGAAAAGTCTATTACCCATAAATTTGAAGTCCAATACCAACTAAAAAGGGCTTGGATATGAACTAGGTTAGAAATCTAAGGCTTATACCCAGTTAAATGGGGCTTGTCGAGTCAGGATCAATTTGGCCGAAAATCCAAGGCTAAAACCCCCTCCAAAACCCAAGTTCAATTATGCTTGAGGGAAAAGTCTATTACCCATATATTTGAAATCTAATACCAACCAAAAAGGGCTTGGATATGAACAAGGTTACAAATCTAAGGCTAATACTTATTTAAATGGGCTCGTCGAGTCAGGATCAATTTGGCCGAAAATCCAAGGCTAACACCCCCTCCAAAAACCAAGTCCAATTATTTTTGGGGGAAAAGTATATTACCCATAAATTTGAAGTACAATACCAACCAAAAAGGGCTTGGATATGAACTAGGTTAGAAATCTAAGGCTTATACCCATTTAAATTGGGCTCGTCGAGTCAGGATCAATTTGGGCGAAAATCCAAGGCTAACACCCCCTCCAAAAACCAAGTTCAATCATGCTTGGGGAAAAAGTATATTACCCATATATTTGAAGTCTAATACCAACCAAAAAGCGCTTGGATATGAACAAGGTTAGAAATCTAAGGGTTATACCCAGTTAAATGGGGCTTGTCGAGTCAAGTTCAATTTGGCCGAAAATCCAAGGCTAAAACCCCCTACAAAAACCAAGTTCAATCATGCTTGGGGGAAAAGTCTATTACCCATATATTTGAAATCTAATACCAACCAAAAAGGGCTTGGATTTGAACAAGGTTACAAATCTAAGGCTAATACTTATTTAAATTGGCTCGACGAATCGGGATCAATTTGTCCGAAAATCCAAGGCTAACACCCCCTCCAAAAACCAAATCCAATCATGTTTGGGGGAAAAGTCTATTACCTATAAATTTGAAGTCCAATACCAACTAAAAAGGGCTTGGATATGAACTAGGTTAGAAATCTAAGGCTTATACCCAGTTGAATGGTGCTCGTCGAGTCAGGATCAATTTGGCCGAAAATCCAAGGCTAAAACCCCCTCCAAAAACCAAGTTCAATCATGCTTGGGGAAAAAGTATATTACCCATATATTTGAAATCTATTACCAACCAAAAAGGGCTTGGATATGAACAAGGTTAGAAATCTAAGGCTAATATTCATTTAAATGGGGCGCTTCGAGTCATGATCAATTTGTCCAGAAAATCCAAGGCTAACACCCCCTCCAAAAACCAAGTTCAATCATGCTTGGGGGAAAAAGTCTATTACCCATATATTTGAAATCTATTACCAACCAAAAAGGGCTTGGATATGAACAAGGTTAGAAATCTAAGGCTAATATTCATTTAAATGGGGGCACTTCGAGTCGGGATCAATTTGTCCAGAAAATCCAAGGCTAACACCCCCTCCAAAAACCAAGTCCAATCATGTTTGGGGGGAAAAGTCTATTACCCATAATTTTGAAGTACAATACCAACTAAAAAAGGCTTGGATATGAACTAGGTTAGAAATATAAGGCTTATACCGATTTAAATGGGGCTCGTCGAGTCAGGATCAATTTGTCCGAAAATCGAAGGCTAACACCCCCTCCAAAAACCAAGTCCAATCATGTTTGGGGGAAAAGTCTATTACCTATAAATTTGAAGTCCAATACCAACTAAAAATGGCTTGGATATGAACTAGGTTAGAAATATAAGGCTTATAACCAGTTAAATGGGGCTTGTCGAGTCAAGTTCAATTTGGCCGAAAATCCAAGGCTAACACCCCCTCCAAAAACCAAGTTCAATCATGCTTGGGGAAAAAGTATATTACCCATATATTTGAAGTCTAATACCAACCAAAAAGCGCTTGGATATGAACAAGGTTAGAAATCTAAGGGTTATACCCAGTTAAATGGGGCTTGTCGAGTCAAGTTCAATTTGGCCGAAAATCCAAGGCTAAAACCCCCTACAAAAACCAAGTTCAATCATGCTTGGGGGAAAAGTCTATTACCCATATATTTGAAATCTAATACCAACCAAAAAGGGCTTGGATTTGAACAAGGTTACAAATCTAAGGCTAATACTTATTTAAATTGGCTCGACGAATCGGGATCAATTTGTCCCAGAAAATCCAAGGCTAACACCCCTCCAAAAACCAAATCCAATCATGTTTGGGGGAAAAGTCTATTACCTATAAATTTGAAGTCCAATACCAACTAAAAAGGGCTTGGATATGAACTAGGTTAGAAATCTAAGGCTTATACCCAGTTGAATGGTGCTCGTCGAGTCAGGATCAATTTGGCCGAAAATCCAAGGCTAAAACCCCCTCCAAAAACCAAGTTCAATCATGCTTGGGGAAAAAGTATATTACCCATATATTTGAAATCTATTACCAACCAAAAAGGGCTTGGATATGAACAAGGTTAGAAATCTAAGGCTAATATTCATTTAAATGGGGCGCTTCGAGTCATGATCAATTTGTCCGAAAATCCAAGGCTAACACCCCCTCCAAAAACCAAGTTCAATCATGCTTGGGGAAAAAGTCTATTACCCATATATTTGAAATCTATTACCAACCAAAAAGGGCTTGGATATGAACAAGGTTAGAAATCTAAGGCTAATATTCATTTAAATGGGGCGCTTCGAGTCAGGATCAATTTGTCCGAAAATCCAAGGCTAACACCCCCTCCAAAAACCAAGTCCAATCATGTTTGGGGGAAAAGTCTATTACCCATAATTTTGAAGTACAATACCAACTAAAAAAGGCTTGGATATGAACTAGGTTAGAAATATAAGGCTTATACCGATTTAAATGGGGCTCGTCGAGTCAGGATCAATTTGTCCGAAAATCTAAGGCTAACACCCCCTCCAAAAACCAAGTCCAATCATGTTTGGGGGAAAAGTCTATTACCTATAAATTTGAAGTCCAATACCAACTAAAAATGGCTTGGATATGAACTAGGTTAGAAATATAAGGCTTATAACCAGTTAAATGGGGCTTGTCGAGTCAAGTTCAATTTGGCCGAAAATCCAAGGCTAACACCCCCTCCAAAAACCAAGTTCAATCATGCTTGGGGAAAAAGTATATTACCCATATATTTGAAGTCTAATACCAACCAAAAAGCGCTTGGATATGAACAAGGTTAGAAATCTAAGGCTTATACCCAGTTAAATGGGGCTTGTCGAGTCACGTTCAATTTGGCCGAAAATCCAAGGCTAACACCCCCTCCAAAAACCAAGTTCAATCATGCTTGGGGAAAAAGTATATTACCCATATATTTGAAGTCTAATACCAACCAAAAAGCGCTTGGATATGAACAAGGTTAGAAATCTAAGGCTTATACCCAGTTAAATGGGGCTTGTCGAGTCAAGTTCAATTTGGCCGAAAATCCAAGGCTAAAACCCCCTACAAAAACCAAGTTCAATCATGCTTGGGGGAAAAGTCTATTACCCATATATTTGAAATCTAATACCAACCAAAAAGGGCTTGGATATGAACAAGGTTACAAATCTAAGGCTAATACTTATTTAAATTGGCTCGACGAATCGGGATCAATTTGTCCGAAAATCCAAGGCTAAAACCCCCTACAAAAACCAAGTCCAATCATGTTTGGGGGAAAAGTCTATTACCTATAAATTTGAAGTCCAATACCAACTAAAAAGGGCTTGGATATGAACTAGGTTAGAAATCTAAGGCTTATACCCAGTTGAATGGTGCTCGTCGAGTCAGGATCAATTTGGCCGAAAATCCAAGGCTAACACCCCCTCCAAAAACCAAGTTCAATCATGCTTGGGGAAAAAGTCTATTACCCATATATTTGAAGTCGAATACCAACTAAAAAGGGATTGTATATGAACAAGTTTAGAAATCTAAGGCTAATACTCATTTAAATGGGGCTCGTCGAGTCAGGATCAATTTGTCCGAAAATCCAAGGCTAACACCCCCTCCAAAAACCAAGTCCAATCATGTTTGGGGGAAAAGTCTATTACCCATAAATTTGAAGTCTAATACCAACCAAAAAGCGCTTGGATATGAACAAGGTTAGAAATCTAAGGCTTATACCCAGTTAAATGGGGCTTGTCGAGTCAAGTTCAATTTGGCCGAAAATCCAAGGCTAAAACCCCCTACAAAAACCAAGTTCAATCATGCTTGGGGGAAAAGTCTATTACCCATATATTTGAAATCTAATACCAACCAAAAAGGGCTTGGATATGAACAAGGTTACAAATCTAAGGCTAATACTTATTTAAATTGGCTCGACGAATCGGGATCAATTTGTCCGAAAATCCAAGGCTAAAACCCCCTACAAAAACCAAGTCCAATCATGTTTGGGGGAAAAGTCTATTACCTATAAATTTGAAGTCCAACACCAACTAAAAAGGGCTTGGATATGAACTAGGTTAGAAATCTAAGGCTTATACCCGGTTGAAATGGGTGCTCGTCGAGTCGGGATCAATTTGGCCGAAAATCCAAGGCTAACACCCCCTCCAAAAACCAAGTTCAATCATGCTTGGGGAAAAAGTCTATTACCCATATATTTGAAGTCGAATACCAACTAAAAAGGGATTGTATATGAACAAGTTTAGAAATCTAAGGCTAATACTCATTTAAATGGGGCTCGTCGAGTCAGGATCAATTTGTCCGAAAATCCAAGGCTAACACCCCCTCCAAAAACCAAGTCCAATCATGCTTGGGGGAAAAGTCTATTACCCATAAATTTGAAGTCTAATACCAACCAAAAAGCGCTTGGATATGAACAAGGTTAGAAATCTAAGGCTTATACCCAGTTAAATGGGGCTTGTCGAGTCAAGTTCAATTTGGCCGAAAATCCAAGGCTAACACCCCCTCCAAAAACCAAGTTCAATCATGCTTGGGGAAAAAGTATATTACCCATATATTTGAAGTCTAATACCAACCAAAAAGCGCTTGGATATGAACAA
Organism: Salix udensis; assembly: GCA_029204005.1. Lineage (NCBI taxonomy): Eukaryota > Viridiplantae > Streptophyta > Magnoliopsida > Malpighiales > Salicaceae > Salix > Salix udensis. The sequence continues at coordinate 4,011,239 of CM055033.1, forward strand.
GGTTAGAAATCTAAGGCTTATACCCAGTTAAATGGGGCTTGTCGAGTCAGGTTCAATTTGGCCGAAAATCCAAGGCTAAAACCCCCTCCAAAAACCAAGTTCAATCATGCTTTGGGGAAAAGTCTATTACCCATATATTTGAAATCTAATACCAACCAAAAAGGGCTTGGATATGAACAAGGTTAGAAATCTAAGGCTAATACTCATTTAAATGGGGCTCGACGAATCAGGATCAATTTGTCCGAAAATCCAAGGCTAACACCCCCTCCAAAAACCAAGTCCAATCATGTTTGGGGGAAAAGTCTATTACCAAATATATTTGAAGTCCAATACCAACTAAAAAGGGCTTGGATATGAACTAGGTTAGAAATCTAAGGCTTATACCCAGTTAAATGGGGCTTGTCGAGTCAGGATCAATTTGGCCGAAAATCCAAGGCTAACACCCCCTCCAAAAACCAAGTTCAATCATGCTTGGGGGAAAAGTCTATTACCCATAAATTTGAAGTCTAATACCAACTAAAAAGGGCTTGGATATGAACAAGGTTAGAAATCTAAGGCTAATACTCATTTAAATGGGGCTCGTCGAGTCAGGATCAATTTGTCCGAAAATCCAAGGCTAACACCCCCTCCAAAAACCAAGTTCAATCATGCTTGGGGGAAAAGTCTATTACCCATAAATTTGAAGTCTAATACCAACTAAAAAGGGCTTGGATATGAACAAGGTTAGAAATCTAAGGCTAATACTCATTTAAATGGGGCTCGTCGAGTCAGGATCAATTTGTCCGAAAATCCAAGGCTAACACCCCCTCCAAAAACCAAGTTCAATCATGCTTGGGGGAAAAAGTCTATTACCCATATATTTGAAGTCCAATACCAACTAAAAAGGGCTTGGATATGAACTAGGTTAGAAATCTAAAGCTTATACACAGTTAAATGGGGCTTGTCGAGTCAGGATCAATTTGTCCGAAAATCCAAGGCTAACACCCCCTCCAAAAACCAAGTTCAATCATGTTTGGGGGAAAGTCTATTACCCATATATTTGAAGTCTAATACCAACCAAAAAGGGCTTGGATATGAACAAGGTTACAAATCTAAGGCTAATACTCATTTAAATGGGGCTCGACGAATCAGGATCAATTTGTCCGAAAATCCAAGGCTAACACCCCCTCCAAAAACCAAGTCCAATCATGTTTGGGGGAAAAGTCTATTACCCATAAATTTGAAGTCCAATACCAACTAAAAAGGGCTTGGATATGAACTAGGTTAGAAATCTAAGGCTTATACCCAGTTAAATGGGGCTCGTCGAGTCAGGATCAATTTGGCCGAAAATCCAAGGCTAACACCCCCCTCCAAAAACCAAGTTCAATCATGCTTGGGGGAAAAGTCTATTACCCATAAATTTGAAGTCTAATACCAACTAAAAAGGGCTTGGATATGAACAAGGTTAGAAATCTAAGGCTAATACTCATTTAAATGGGGCTCGTCGAGTCAGGATCAATTTGTCCGAAAATCCAAGGCTAACACCCCCTCCAAAAACCAAGTCCAATCATGTTTGGGGGAAAAGTCTATTACCCATAAATTTGAAGTCTAATACCAACTAAAAAGGGCTTGGATATGAACAAGGTTAGAAATCTAAAGCTTATACCCAGTTTAAATGGGGCTTGTCGAGTCAGGGATCAATTTGTCCGAAAATCCAAGGCTAAACACCCCCTCCAAAAACCAAGTTCAATCATGCTTTGGGGGAAAAGTCTATTACCCATAAATTTGAAGTCTAATACCAACTAAAAAGGGCTTGGATATGAACAAGGTTAGAAATCTAAGGCTAATACTCATTTAAATGGGGCTCGACGAATCAGGATCAATTTGTCCGAAAATCCAAGGCTAACACCCCCTCCAAAAACCAAGTCCAATCATGTTTGGGGGAAAAGTCTATTACCCATAAATTTGAAGTCCAATACCAACTAAAAAGGGCTTGGATATGAACTAGGTTAGAAATCTAAGGCTTATACCCAGTTAAATGGGGCTCGTCGAGTCAGGATCAATTTGGCCGAAAATCCAAGGCTAACACCCCCTCCAAAAACCAAGTTCAATCATGCTTGGGGGAAAAAGTCTATTACCCATATATTTGAAGTCTAATACCAACTAAAAAGGGCTTGTATATGAACAAGGTTAGAAATCTAAGGCTAATACTCATTTAAATGGGGCTCGTCGAGTCAGGATCAATTTGTCCGAAAATCCAAGGCTAACACCCCCTCCAAAAACCAAGTCCAATCATGTTTGGGGGAAAAGTCTATTACCCATAAATTTGAAGTCTAATACCAACCAAAAAGGGCTTGGATATGAACAAGGTTAGAAATCTAAGGCTTATACTCATTTAAATGGGGCTTGTCGAGTCAGGATCAATTTGGCCGAAAATCCAAGGCTAACACCCCCTCCAAAAACCAAGTTCAATCATGCTTGGGGGAAAAGTCTATTACCCATAAATTTGAAGTCTAATACCAACTAAAAAGGGCTTGGATATGAACAAGGTTACAAATCTAAGGCTAATACTCATTTAAATGGGGCTCGTCGAGTCAGGATCAATTTGTCAGAAAATCCAAGGCTAACACCCCCTCCAAAAACCAAGTTCAATCATGTTTGGGGGAAAAGTCTATTACCCATAAATTTGAAGTCCAATACCAACTAAAAAGGGCTTGGATATGAACTAGGTTAGAAATCTAAGGCTTATACCCAGTTAAATGGGGCTCGTCGAGTCGGGGATCAATTTGTCAGAAAATCCAAGGCTAACACCCCCTCCAAAAACCAAGTTCAATCATGCTTTGGGGGAAAAAGTCTATTACCCATATATTTGAAGTCGAATACCAACTAAAAAGGGCTTGGATATGAACAAGGTTTAGAAATCTAAGGCTAATACTCATTTAAATGGGGCTCGTCGAGTCGGGATCAATTTGTCCAGAAAATCCAAGGCTAACACCCCCTCCAAAAACCAAGTCCAATCATGTTTGGGGGAAAAGTCTATTACCCATAAATTTGAAGTCTAATACCAACTAAAAAGGGCTTGGATATGAACAAGGTTACAAATCTAAGGCTAATACTCATTTAAATGGGGCTCGTCGAGTCAGGATCAATTTGTCCGAAAATCCAAGGCTAACACCCCCTCCAAAAACCAAGTTCAATCATGTTTTGGGGAAAAGTCTATTACCCATATATTTGAAGTCTAATACCAACCAAAAAGGGCTTGGATATGAACAAGGTTAGAAATCTAAGGCTAATACTCATTTAAATGGGGCTCGACGAATCAGGATCAATTTGTCCGAAAATCCAAGGCTAACACCCCCTCCAAAAACCAAGTCCAATCATGTTTGGGGGAAAAGTCTATTACCCATAAATTTGAAGTCTAATACCAACTAAAAAGGGCTTGGATATGAACAAGGTTAGAAATCTAAGGCTAATACTCATTTAAATGGGGCTCGTCGAGTCAGGATCAATTTGGCCGAAAATCCAAGGCTAACACCCCCTCCAAAAACCAAGTTCAATCATGCTTGGGGAAAAAGTCTATTACCCATATATTTGAAGTCGAATACCAACCAAAAAGGGCTTGGATATGAACAAGGTTAGAAATCTAAGGCTAATACTCATTTAAATGGGGCTCGTCGAGTCAGGATCAATTTGTCCGAAAATCCAAGGCTAACACCCCCTCCAAAAACCAAGTTCAATCATGTTTGGGGGAAAAGTCTATTACCCATAAATTTGAAGTCTAATACCAACTAAAAAGGGCTTGGATATGAACAAGGTTAGAAATCTAAGGCTTATACCCAGTTAAATGGGGCTTGTCGAGTCAGGATCAATTTGGCCGAAAATCCAAGGCTAAAACCCCCTCCAAAAACCAAGTTCAATCATGCTTGGGGGAAAAGTCTATTACCCATATATTTGAAGTCTAATACCAACCAAAAAGGGCTTGGATATGAACAAGGTTAGAAATCTAAGGCTAATACTCATTTAAATGGGGCTCGACGAATCAGGATCAATTTGTCCGAAAATCCAAGGCTAACACCCCCTCCAAAAACCAAGTCCAATCATGTTTGGGGGAAAAGTCTATTACCCATAAATTTGAAGTCCAATACCAACTAAAAAGGGCTTGGATATGAACTAGGTTAGAAATCTAAGGCTAATACTCATTTAAATGGGGCTCGTCGAGTCAGGATCAATTTGTCCGAAAATCCAAGGCTAACACCCCCTCCAAAAACCAAGTTCAATCATGCTTGGGGGAAAAAGTCTATTACCCATATATTTGAAGTCGAATACCAACTAAAAAGGGCTTGTATATGAACAAGGTTTAGAAATCTAAGGCTAATACTCATTTAAATGGGGCTCGTCGAGTCGGGGATCAATTTGTCCGAAAATCCAAGGCTAACACCCCCCTCCAAAAACCAAGTTCAATCATGCTTGGGGGAAAAGTCTATTACCCATAAATTTGAAAGTCTAATACCAACTAAAAAGGGCTTGGATATGAACAAGGTTAGAAATCTAAGGCTAATACTCATTTAAATGGGGCTCGTCAAATCGGGATCAATTTGTCAGAAAATCCAAGGCTAAACACCCCCTCCAAAAACCAAGTTCAATCATGTTTGGGGGGAAAAGTCTATTACCCATAAATTTGAAGTCCAATACCAACTAAAAAGGGCTTGGATATGAACTAGGTTAGAAATCTAAGGCTTATACTCAGTTTAAATGGGGCTCGTCGAGTCGGGATCAATTTGGCCCAGAAAATCCAAGGCTAACACCCCCTCCAAAAACCAAGTTCAATCATGCTTGGGGGAAAAAGTCTATTACCCATATATTTGAAGTCTAATACCAACCAAAAAGGGCTTGGATATGAACAAGGTTAGAAATATAAGGCTAATACTCAGTTTAAATGGGGCTCGTCGAGTCAGGATCAATTTGTCCGAAAATCCAAGGCTAACACCCCCTCCAAAAACCAAGTTCAATCATGCTTGGGGAAAAAGTCTATTATCCATATATTTGAAGTCGAATACCAACCAAAAAGGGCTTGGATATGAACAAGGTTAGAAATCTAAGGCTAATACTCATTTAAATGGGGCTCGTCGAGTCAGGATCAATTTGTCCGAAAATCCAAGGCTAACACCCCCTCCAAAAACCAAGTTCAATCATGTTTGGGGGAAAAGTCTATTACCCATAAATTTGAAGTCTAATACCAACTAAAAAGGGCTTGGATATGAACAAGGTTAGAAATCTAAGGCTAATACTCATTTAAATGGGGCTCGTCGAATCAGGATCAATTTGTCCGAAAATCCAAGGCTAACACCCCCTCCAAAAACCAAGTTCAATCATGCTTGGGGGAAAAAGTCTATTACCCATAAATTTGAAGTCTAATACCAACTAAAAAGGGCTTGGATATGAACAAGGTTAGAAATCTAAGGCTAATACTCATTTAAATGGGGCTCGACGAATCAGGATCAATTTGTCCGAAAATCCAAGGCTAACACCCCCTCCAAAAACCAAGTTCAATCATGCTTGGGGAAAAAGTCTATTACCCATATATTTGAAGTCTAATACCAACCAAAAAGGGCTTGGATATGAACAAGGTTAGAAATCTAAGGCTAATACTCATTTAAATGGGGCTCGACGAATCAGGATCAATTTGTCCGAAAATCCAAGGCTAACACCCCCTCCAAAAACCAAGTCCAATCATGTTTGGGGGAAAAGTCTATTACCCATAATTTTGAAGTCCAATACCAACTAAAAAGGGCTTGGATATGAACTAGGTTAGAAATATAAGGCTTATACCCATTTAAATGGGGCTCGTCGAGTCAGGATCAATTTGTCCGAAAATCCAAGGCTAACACCCCCTCCAAAAACCAAGTCCAATCATGTTTGGGGGAAAAGTCTATTACCCATAAATTTGAAGTCGAATACCAACTAAAAAGGGCTTGGATATGAACTAGGTTAGAAATCTAAGGCTTATACCCATTTAAATGGGGCTCGTCGAGTCAGGATCAATTTGTCCGAAAATCCAAGGCTAACACCCCCTCCAAAAACCAAGTTCAATCATGCTTGGGGAAAAAGTCTATTACCCATATATTTGAAGTCTAATACCAACCAAAAAGGGCTTGGATATGAACAAGGTTAGAAATCTAAGGCTAATACTCATTTAAATGGGGCTCGACGAATCAGGATCAATTTGTCCGAAAATCCAAGGCTAACACCCCCTCCAAAAACCAAGTCCAATCATGTTTGGGGGAAAAGTCTATTACCCATAAATTTGAAGTCCAATACCAACTAAAAAAGGGCTTGGATATGAACTAGGTTAGAAATCTAAGGCTTATACCCATTTAAATGGGGCTCGTCGAGTCAGGATCAATTTGGCCGAAAATCCAAGGCTAACACCCCCTCCAAAAACCAAGTTCAATCATGCTTGGGGGAAAAAGTCTATTACCCATATATTTGAAGTCTAATACCAACCAAAAAGCGCTTGGATATGAACAAGGTTAGAAATCTAAGGCTTATACCCAGTTAAATGGGGCTTGTCGAGTCAAGATCAATTTGGCCGAAAATCCAAGGCTAAAACCCCCTCCAAAAACCAAGTTCAATCATGCTTGGGGGAAAAGTCTATTACCCATAAAATTGAAGTCTAATACCAACTAAAAAAGGCTTGGATATGAACAAGGTTACAAAATATAAGGCTAATACTCATTTAAATGGGGCTCGTCGAGTCAGGATCAATTTGTCCGAAAATCCAAGGCTAACACCCCATCCAAAAATAAAGTTCAACCATGTTTGGGGGAAAAGTCTATTACACATAAATTTGAAATCTAATACCAACCAAAAAGGGCTTGGATATGAACAAGGTTAGAAATCTAAGGCTAATACTCATTTAAATGGGGCTCGACGAATCAGGATCAATTTGTTCGAAAATCCAAGGCTAACACCCCCTCCAAAAACCAAGTTCAATCATGTTTTGGGGAAAAGTCTATTACCCATAAAATTGAAGTCTAATAACAACTAAAAAGGTCTTGGATATGAACAAGGTTAGAAATCTAAGGCTAATACTCATTTAAATGTGGCGCTTCAAGTCAAGATCAATTTGTCTGAAAATCCAAGGCTAACACCCCCTCCAAAAACCAAGTTCAATCATGCTTGGGGAAAAAGTCTATTACCCATATATTTGAAAGTCTAATACCAACCAAAAAGGGCTTGGATATGAACAAGGTTAGAAATCTAAGGCTAATACTCATTTAAATGGGGGCTCGTCGAGTCGGGGATCAATTTGTCAGAAAATCCAAGGCTAACACCCCCTCCAAAAACCAAGTTCAATCATGCTTGGGGGAAAAAGTATATTACCCATATATTTGAAGTCTAATACCAACCAAAAAGGGCTTGGATATGAACAAGGTTAGAAATCTAAGGCTAATACTCATTTAAATGGGGCTCGTCGAGTCAGGATCAATTTGTCCGAAAATCCAAGGCTAACACCCCCTCCAAAAACCAAGTTCAATCATGCTTTGGGGGAAAAAGTCTATTACCCATATATTTGAAGTCTAATACCAACCAAAAAGGGCTTGGATATGAACAAGGTTAGAAATCTAAGGCTAATACTCATTTAAATGGGGGCTCGTCGAGTCGGGGATCAATTTGTCCGAAAATCCAAGGCTAACACCCCTCCAAAAACCAAGTCCAATCATGTTTGGGGGAAAAGTCTATTACCCATAAATTTGAAGTCCAATACCAACTAAAAAGGGCTTGGATATGAACTAGGTTAGAAATCTAAGGCTTATACTCATTTAAATGGGGCTCGTCGAGTCAGGATCAATTTGGCCGAAAATCCAAGGCTAACACCCCCTCCAAAAACCAAGTTCAATCATGGTTGGGGGAAAAGTCTATTACCCATAAATTTGAAGTCTAATACCAACTAAAAAGGGCTTGTATATGAACAAGGTTAGAAATCTAAGGCTAATACTCATTTAAATGGGGCTCGTCGAGTCAGGATCAATTTGTCCTGAAAATCCAAGGCTAACACCCCCTCCAAAAACCAAGTTCAATCATGCTTGGGGGAAAAGTCTATTACCCATATATTTGAAGTCTAATACCAACTAAAAAGGGCTTGGATATGAACAAGGTTAGAAATCTAAGGCTTATACCCATTTAAATGGGGCTTGTCGAGTCAGGATCAATTTGTCCGAAAATCCAAGGCTAACACCCCCTCCAAAAACCAAGTTCAATCATGCTTGGGGAAAAAGTCTATTACCCATATATTTGAAGTCTAATACCAACCAAAAAGGGCTTGGATATGAACAAGGTTAGAAATCTAAGGCTAATACTCATTTAAATGGGGCTCGTCGAGTCAGGATCAATTTGTCCGAAAATCCAAGGCTAACACCCCCTCCAAAAACCAAGTCCAATCATGTTTGGGGGGAAAAGTCTATTACCCATAAATTTTGAAGTACAATACCAACTAAAAAGGGCTTGGATATGAACTAGGTTAGAAATATAAGGCTTATACCCATTTAAATGGGGCTCGTCGAGTCAGGATCAATTTGTCCGAAAATCCAAGGCTAACACCCCCTCCAAAAACCAAGTCCAATCATGTTTGGGGGAAAAGTCTATTACCCATAAATTTGAAGTCCAATACCAACTAAAAAGGGCTTGGATATGAACTAGGTTAGAAATCTAAGGCTTATACCCAGTTAAATGGGGCTTGTCGAGTCAGGATCAATTTGGCCGAAAATCCAAGGCTAACACCCCCTCCAAAAACCAAGTTCAATCATGCTTGGGGGAAAAGTCTATTACCCATAAATTTGAAGTCTAATACCAACTAAAAAGGGCTTGGATATGAACAAGGTTACAAATCTAAGGCTAATACTCATTTAAATGGGGCTCGATCGAATCGGGGATCAATTTGTCAGAAAATCCAAGGCTAACACCCCCCTCCAAAAACCAAGTCCAATCATGTTTGGGGGGAAAAGTCTATTACCCATAAATTTGAAGTCCAATACCAACTAAAAAGGGCTTGGATATGAACAAGGTTAGAAATCTAAGGCTAATACTCATTTAAATGGGGCTCGTCGAGTCAGGATCAATTTGTCCGAAAATCCAAGGCAAACACCCCCTCCAAAAACCAAGTTCAATCATGCTTGGGGGAAAAAGTCTATTACCCATATATTTGAAGTCTAATACCAACTAAAAAGGGCTTGTATATGAACAAGGTTAGAAATCTAAGGCTTATACTCATGTTAAATGGGGCTCATCGAGTCGGGATCAATTTGTCCCAGAAAATCCAAGGCTAACACCCCCTCCAAAAACCAAGTTCAATCATGCTTGGGGGAAAAGTCTATTACCCATAAAATTTGAAGTCTAATACCAACTAAAAAAGGGCTTGGATATGAACAAGGTTAGAAATCTAAGGCTAATACTCATTTAAATGGGGCTCGTCGAGTCGGGATCAAATTTGTCCAGAAAATCCAAGGCTAACACCCCCATCCAAAAACAAAGTTCAATCATGTTTGGGGGGAAAAGTCTATTACCCATAAATTTGAAGTCTAATACCAACTAAAAAAGGCTTGGACATGAACAAGGTTAGAAATCTAAGGCTAATACTCATTTAAATGGGGCTCGACGAATCAGGATCAATTTTGTCAGAAAATCCAAGGCTAACACCCCCTCCAAAAACGAAGTCCAATCATGTTTGGGGGAAAAGTCTATTACCCATAAATTTGAAGTCCAATACCAAATAAAAAGGGCTTGGATATGAACTAGGTTAGAAATCTAAGGCTTATACCCAGTTAAATAAGGCTCGTCGAGTCAGGATCAATTTGGCCGAAAATCCAAGGCTAACACCCCCTCCAAAAACCAAGTCCAATCATGTTTTCGGGAAAGTGTATTACCCATATATTTGAAGTCTAATACCAACCAAAAAGGGCTTGGATATGAACAAGGTTAGAAATCTAAGGCTAATACTCATTTAAATGGGGCTCGACGAATCAGGATCAATTTGTCCGAAAATCCAAGGCTAACACCACCTCCAAAAACGAAGTCCAATCATGTTTGGGGGAAAAGTCTATTACCCATAAATTTGAAGTCCAATACCAAATAAAAAGGGCTTGGATATGAACTAGGTTAGAAATCTAAGGCTTATACCCAGTTTAAATGAGGGCTCGTCGAGTCGGGGATCAATTTGGCCAGAAAATCCAAGGCTAACACCCCCTCCAAAAACCAAGTTCAATCATGCTTGGGGGAAAAAGTCTAATACCCATATATTTGAAGTCTAATACCAACCAAAAAGGGCTTGGATATGAACAAGGTTAGAAATCTAAGGCTAATACTCATTTAAATGGGGCTCGTCGAATCGGGATCAATTTGTCCGAAAATCCAAGGCTAACACCCCCCTCCAAAAACCAAGTCCAATCATGTTTGGGGGGGAAAAGTCTATTACCCATAAAATTTGAAGTCCAATACCAACTAAAAAGGGCTTGGATATGAACTAGGTTAGAAATCTAAGGCTAATACTCAGTTAAATGGGGGCTCGTCGAGTCGGGATCAATTTGTCAGAAAATCCAAGGCTAAAACCTCCCTCCAAAAACCAAGTTCAATCATGCTTGGGGGAAAAAGTCTATTACCCATATATTTGAAAGTCTAATACCAACCAAAAAGGGCTTGGATATGAACAAGGTTAGAAATCTAAGGCTAATACTCATTTAAATGGGGCTCGTCGAATCAGGATCAATTTGTTCGAAAATCCAAGGCTAACACCCCCTCCAAAAACCAAGTTCAATCATGTTTGGGGGAAAAGTCTATTACCCATATATTTGAAGTCCAATACCAACTAAAAAGGGCTTGGATATGAACTAGGTTAGAAATCTAAGGCTAATACTCATTTAAATGGGGCTCGTCGAGTCAGGATCAATTTGGCCGAAAATCCAAGGCTAACACCCCCTCCAAAAACCAAGTTCAATCATGCTTGGGGGAAACTCTATTACCCATAAATTTGAAGTCTAATACCAACCAAAAAGGGCTTGGATATGAACAAGGTTAGAAATCTAAGGCTAATACTCATTTAAATGGGGCTCGTCGAGTCAGGATCAATTTGTCCGAAAATCCAAGGCTAACACCCCCTCCAAAAACCAAGTTCAATCATGTTTGGGGGAAAAGTCTATTACCCATAAATTTGAAGTCCAATACCAACTGAAAAAGGGCTTGGATATGAACTAGGTTAGAAATCTAAGGCTAATACTCATTTAAATGGGGCTCGTCGAGTCAGGATCAATTTGTCCGAAAATCCAAGGCTAACACCCCCTCCAAAAACCAAGTTCAATCATGCTTGGGGAAAAAGTCTATTACCCATATATTTGAAGTCTAATACCAACTAAAAAGGGCTTGGATATGAACAAGGTTAGAAATCTAAGGCTTATACCCATTTAAATGGGGCTTGTCGAGTCAGGGATCAATTTGGCCCAGAAAATCCAAGGCTAACACCCCCTCCAAAAACCAAGTTCAATCATGCTTGGGGAAAAGTCTATTACCCATAAAATTTGAAGTCTAATACCAACTAAAAAAGGGCTTGGATATGAACAAGGTTAGAAATCTAAGGCTAATACTCATTTAAATGGGGCTCGTCGAATCGGGATCAATTTTGTCAGAAAATCCAAGGCTAACACCCCCTCCAAAAAACCAAGTCCAATCATGTTTGGGGGAAAGTCTATTACCCATAAATTTGAAGTCTAATACCAACTAAAAAGGGCTTGGATATGAACAAGGTTAGAAATCTAAGGCTAATACTCATTTAAATGGGGCTCGACGAATCAGGATCAATTTGTCCGAAAATCCAAAGCTAACACCACCTCCAAAAACCAAGTCCAATCATGTTTGGGGGAAAAGTCTATTACCCATAAATTTGAAGTCCAATACCAACTAAAAAGGCCTTGGATATGAACTAGGTTAGAAATCTAAGGCTTATACCCAGTTAAATGGGGCTCGTCGAGTCAGGATCAATTTGTCCGAAAATCCAAGGCTAACACCCCCTCCAAAAACCAAGTTCAATCATGCTTGGGGGAAAAAGTCTATTACCCATATATTTGAAGTCTAATACCAACCAAAAAGGGCTTGGATATGAACAAGGTTAGAAATCTAAGGCTAATACTCATTTAAATGGGGCTCGACGAATCAGGATCAATTTGTCCGAAAATCCAAGGCTAACACCCCCTCCAAAAACCAAGTCCAATCATGTTTGGGGGGAAAAGTCTATTACCCATAAATTTGAAGTCCAATACCAACTAAAAAGGGCTTGGATATGAACTAGGTTAGAAATCTAAGGCTTATACCCAGTTAAATGGGGCTTGTCGAGTCAGGATCAATTTGGCCGAAAATCCAAGGCTAACACCCCCTCCAAAAACCAAGTTCAATCATGCTTGGGGGAAAAGTCTATTACCCATAAATTTGAAGTCTAATACCAACTAAAAAGGGCTTGGATATGAACAAGGTTAGAAATCTAAGGCTAATACTCATTTAAATGGGGCTCGTCGAGTCAGGATCAATTTGTCCGAAAATCCAAGGCTAACACCCCCTCCAAAAACCAAGTTCAATCATGTTTGGGGGAAAAGTCTATTACCCATAAATTTGAAGTCTAATACCAACTAAAAAAGGGCTTGGATATGAACAAGGTTAGAAATCTAAGGCTAATACTCATTTAAATGGGGCTCGTCGAGTCGGGATCAATTTGTCCAGAAAATCCAAGGCTAACACCCCCTCCAAAAACCAACTTCAATCATGCTTGGGGGAAAAGTCTATTACCAATAAAATTGAAGTCTAATACCACTAAAAAAGGCTTGGATATGAACAAGGTTAGAAATGTAAGGCTAATACTCATTTAAATGGGGCTCGTCGAGTCAGGATCAATTTGTCAGAAAATCCAAGGCAAACACCCCCTCCAAAAACCAAGTTCAATCATGTTTGGGGGAAAAGTCTATTACCCATAAATTTGAAGTCCAATACCAACTAAAAAGGGCTTGGATATGAACAAGGTTAGAAATCTAAGGCTAATACTCATTTAAATGGGGCTCGACGAATCAGGATCAATTTGTCCGAAAATCCAAGGCTAACACCCCCTCCAAAAACCAAGTTCAATCATGTTTGGGGGAAACTCTATTACCCATAAATTTGAAGTCTAATACCAACTAAAAAGGGCTTGGATATGAACAAGGTTAGAAATCTAAGGCTAATACTCATTTAAATGGGGCTCGTCGAGTCAGGATCAATTTGTCCGAAAATCCAAGGCTAACACCCCCTCCAAAAACCAAGTTCAATCATGTTTGGGGGAAAAGTCTATTACCCATAAATTTGAAGTCTAATACCAACTAAAAAGGGCTTGGATATGAACAAGGTTAGAAATCTAAGGCTAATACTCATTTAAATGGGGCTCGTCGAGTCAGGATCAATTTGTCCGAAAATCCAAGGTTAACACCCCCCTCCAAAAATCAAGTTCAATCATGTTTGGGGGAAAAGTCTATTACCCATAAATTTGAAGTCTAATACCAACTAAAAAGGGCTTGGATATGAACAAGGTTAGAAATCTTAGGCTAATACTCATTTAAATGGGGCTCGTCGAGTCGGGGATCAATTTGTCCGAAAAATCCAAGGCTAACACCCCCTCCAAAAAACCAAGTTCAATCATGTTTGGGGGAAAAGTCTATTACCCATAAAATTTGAAGTCTAATACCAACTAAAAAGGGCTTGGATATGAACAAGGTTAGAAATCTAAGGCTAATACTCATTTAAATGGGGCTCGTCGAATCGGGATCAATTTGTCCAGAAAATCCAAGGCTAACACCCCCTCCAAAAACCAAGTTCAATCATGTTTTGGGGGAAAAGTCTATTACCCATAAATTTGAAGTCTAATACCAACTAAAAAGGGCTTGGATATGAACAAGGTTAGAAATCTAAGGCTAATACTCATTTAAATGGGGGCTCGTCGAGTCGGGGATCAATTTGTCCGAAAATCCAAGGCTAACACCCCCTCCAAAAAACCAAGTTCAATCATGTTTGGGGGGAAAAGTCTATTACCCATAAATTTGAAGTCTAATACCAACTAAAAAGGGCTTGGATATGAACAAGGTTAGAAATCTAAGGCTAATACTCATTTAAATGGGGCTCGTCGAGTCGGGATCAATTTGTCCGAAAATCCAAGGCTAACACCCCCTCCAAAAACCAAGTTCAATCATGTTTGGGGGAAAAAGTCTATTACCCATAAATTTGAAGTCTAATACCAACTAAAAAGGGCTTGGATATGAACAAGGTTAGAAATCTAAGGCTAATACTCATTTAAATGGGGGCTCGTCGAGTCGGGATCAATTTGTCAGAAAATCCAAGGCTAACACCCCCTCCAAAAACCAAGTTCAATCATGTTTGGGGGGAAAAGTCTATTACCCATAAAATTTGAAGTCTAATACCAACTAAAAAGGGCTTGGATATGAACTAGGTTAGAAATCTAAGGCTAATACTCATTTAAATGGGGCTCGTCGAGTCGGGATCAATTTGTCCGAAAAATCCAAGGCTAACACCCCCTCCAAAAACCAAGTTCAATCATGCTTGGGGGAAAAGTCTATTACCCATAAATTTGAAGTCTAATACCAACTAAAAAGGGCTTGGATATGAACAAGGTTAGAAATCTAAGGCTAATACTCATTTAAATGGGGCTCGTCGAGTCGAGGATCAATTTGTCCGAAAATCCAAGGCTAACACCCCCCTCCAAAAACCAAGTTCAATCATGTTTGGGGGGGAAAAGTCTATTACCCATAAATTTGAGGTCTAATACCAAATAAAAAGGGCCTGGATATGAACAAGGTTAGAAATCTAAGGCTAATACTCATTTAAATGGGGCTCGTCGAGTCAGGATCAATTTGTCCGATAATCCAAGGCTAACACCCCCTCGAAAAATCAAGTTCAATCATTCCTGGGGTAAAAGTCTATTACCCATAAATTTGAGGTCTAATACCAACTAAAAAGGTCTTGGATATGAACAAGGTTAGACACATAAGGCTAATACTCATTTAAATGGGGCTTGTGGAGTCAGGATCAATTTGTCCGAAAATCCAAGGCTAACACCCCCTCCAAAAACCAAGTTCAATCATGTTTGGGGGAAAGTCTATTACCCATAAATTTGAAGTCTAATACCAACTAAAAAGGGCTTGGATATGAACAAGGTTAGAAATCTAAGGCTAATACTCATTTAAATGGGGCTCGTCGAGTCAGGATCAATTTGTCCGAAAATCCAAGGCTAACACCCCCTCCAAAAACCAAGTTCAATCATGTTTGGGGGAAAAGTCTATTACCCATAAATTTGAAGTCTTATACCAACTAAAAAGGGCTTGGATATGAACAAGGTTAGAAATCTTAGGCTAATACTCATTTAAATCGGGCTCGTCGAGTCGGGGATCAATTTGTCCAGAAAATCCAAGGCTAACACCCCCCTCCAAAAACCAAGTTCAATCATGTTTGGGGGAAAAAGTCTATTACCCATAAATTTGAAGTCTAATACCAACTAAAAAGGGCTTGGATATGAACAAGGTTAGAAATCTAAGGCTAATACTCATTTAAATGGGGCTCGTCGAGTCGGGGATCAATTTGTCCAGAAAATCCAAGGCTAACACCCCCTCCAAAAAACCAAGTTCAATCATGTTTGGGGGAAAAAGTCTATTACCCATAAATTTGAAGTCTAATACCAACTAAAAGGGTCTTGGATATGAAACAAGGTTAGAAATCTAAGGCTAATACTCATTTAAATGGGGGCTCGTCGAGTCGGGATCAATTTGTCAGAAAATCCAAGGCTAACACCCCCTCCAAAAAACCAAGTTCAATCATGTTTGGGGGGGAAAAGTCTATTACCCATAAATTTGAAAGTCTAATACCGACTAAAAAGGTCTTGGATATGAACAAGGTTAGAAATCTAAGGCTAATACTCATTTAAATGGGGCTCGTCGAGTCAGGATCAATTTGTCCGAAAATCCAAGGCTAACACCCCCTCCAAAAACCAAGTTCAATCATGTTTGGGGAAAAGTCTATTACCCATAAATTTGAAGTCTAATACAAACTAAAAGGGGCTTGTATATGAACAAGGTTAGAAATCTAAGGCTAATACTCATTTAAATGGGGCTCGTCGAGTCAGGATCAATTTGTCCGAAAATCCAAGGCTAACACCCCCTCCAAAAACCAAGTTCAATCATGTTTGGGGGAAAAGTCTATTACCCATAAATTTGAAGTCTAATACCAACTAAAAAGGGCTTGGATATGAAAAAGGTTAGAAATCTAAGGCTAATACTCATTTAAATGGGGCTCGTCGAGTCAGGATCAATTTGTCCGAAAATCCAAGGCTAACACCCCCTCCAAAAACCAAGTTCAATCATGTTTGGGGGAAAAGTCTATTACCCATAAATTTGAAGTCTAATACCAACTAAAAAGGTCTTGGATATGAACAAGGTTAGAAATCTAAGGCTAATACTCATTTAAATGGGGCTCGTCGAGTCAGGATCAATTTGTCCGAAAATCCAAGGCTAACACCCCCTCCAAAAACCAAGTTCAATCATGTTTGGGGGAAAAGTCTATTACCCATATATTTGAAGTCTAATACCAACCAAAAAGGGCTTGGATATGAACAAGGTTAGAAATCTAAGGCTAATACTGATTTAAATGGGGGCTCGTCGAGTCGGGGATCAATTTGTCCGAAAATCCAAGGCTAACACCCCCTCCAAAAACCAAGTTCAATCATGTTTGGGGGAAAAAGTCTATTACCCATAAATTTGAAGTCTAATACCAAACTAAAAGGTCTTGGATATGAACAAGGTTAGAAATATAAGGCAAATACTCATTTAAATGGGGCTCGTCGAGTCAGGATCAATTTGTCCGAAAATCCAAGGGAAACACCCCTCCAAAAACCAAGTTCAATCATGTTCGGGGCAAAAGTCTATTACCCATATAATTGAAGTCTAATACCAACTAAAAAGGGCTTGGATATGAGCAAGGTTAGAAATCTAAGGCTAATACTCATTGAAATGGGACTCGTCGAGTCAGGATCAATTTGTCCGAAAATCCAAGGCTAACACCCCTCCAAAAACCAAGTTCAATCATGGTTGGGGGGAAATCTATTACCCATAAATTTGAAGTCTAATACTAACTAAAAAGGGCTTGGATATGATAACGGTTAAAAATCTAAGGCTAATACTCATTTAAATGGGGCTCGTCGATTCAGGATTAATTTGTCCGAAAATCCAAGGCTAACACCCCCTCCAAAAACCAAGTTCAATGATGTTTCGGGGAAAAGTCTATTACCCATAAAATTGAAGTCTAATACAAACTAAAAAGGGCTTGGATATGAAAAGACGAACAAGGTTTGAAATATAAGGTTAATACTCATTTAAATGGGGCTCGTCGAGTCAGGATCAATTTGTCCGAAAATCCAAGTCTAACACCCCCTCCAAAAACCAAGTTCAATCATGGTTGGGGGAAAAGTCTACTACCCATAAATTGAAGTCTAATATCAACTAAAAGGGGCTTGGATATGAACTAGGTTAGAAATCTAAGGCTAATACTCATTTAAATGGGCCTCGTCGAGTCAGGATCAATTTGTCCAAAAATCTAAGGCTAACACCCCATCCAAAAACCAAGTTCAATCATGTTTGAGGGAAAAGTCTATTTTGGGGGGAAAAGTTTATTTCCCATAAATTTGAAGTCTAATACCAACTACAAAGGGCTTGGATATGAACAAGGTTAGAAATATAAGACTAATAGTCATTTAAATGGGGCTCATCGATTCATGATCAATTTGTCCAAAAATCCAAGGCTAACACCCCCCCTAAAAACCAAGTTCAATCATGTTTAGGGGAAAAGTCTATTACCCATCAAATTGAAGTCTAATACCAACTAAAAAGGGCTTGGATATGAACAAGGTCAGAAATATAAGGCTAATACTCATTTAAATGGGGCTCGTCGAGTCAGGATCAATTTGTCCGAAAATCCAAGGCTAACACCCCCTCCAAAAACCAAGTTCTATCATGTTTGGGGGGAATATCTATTAACCATAAATTTGAAGTCTAATACCAACTAAAAAGGGCTTGGATATGAACAAGGTTAGAAATCTATGGCTAATACTCATTTAAATGGGGCTAGTCGAGTCAGGATCAAGTTGTTCGAAAATCCAAGGCTAACACCCCCTCCAAAAACCAAGTTCGATCATGTTTGGGGGGAAAATCTATTACCCATAAATTTGAAGTCTAATACGAACTAAAAAGGGCTTGGATATGAACAAGGTTTGTAATCTAAGGCTAATACTCATTTAAATGGGGTTAGTCGAGTCAGGATCAATTTGTCATAAAATTCAAGGCTAACACCCCTGGCAAAATCCAAGTTCAATCATGCTTGGGGGAAAAGTCTATTACCCATAAAATTGAAGTCTAATACCAACTAAAAAGGGCTTGGATATTAACTAGGTTAGAAATGTAAGGCTAATACTCATTTAAATGGGACTCGTCGAGTCAGGATCAATTTGTCCGAAAATCCAAGGCTAACACCCCCTCCAAAAACCAAGTTCAATCATGCTTGGGGGAAAAGTCTATTACCCATAAAATTGAAGTCTAATACCAACTAAAAAGGGTTTGGATATGAAAAGACAAACAAGGTTAGAAATCTAAGGCTAATACTCATTTAAATGGGGGTCGTCGAGCCAGGATCAATTTGTCCAAAAATCCAAGGCTAACACCCCCTCCAAAAACATAGTTCAATCATGCTTGGGGGAAAAGTCTATTACCCATAAAAATTGAAGTCTAATACCAACTAAAAAGGGCTTGGATATGACAAGACCAACACGGTCAGAAATCTAAGGCTAATACCCATTGAAATGGGGCTAGTCGAGTTAGGATCAATATGGCCGCAAAATCCAAGGCTAATCCTCCCTCCAACAAGCCAGTTCAATCATGTTTGGTCGAAAAGTCTATTACCCATAAAATTTAAGTCTAATACCAACTAAAATGGGGTTGGATATAACAAGACCAACAAGGTCAGAAATCTAAGGCTAATACCCATTGAAATGGGGCTAGTCGAGTGAGGATCAATATGACCGAAAATCCAAGGTAAATGCTCCCTTCAACATGCCAGTTCAATCATGTTTGGGGGAAAAGTCTATTACCCATAAAAATTAAGTCTAATACCAACTAAAATGGGCTTGGATATGACAAGACCAACAAGATCAGAAATCTAAGGCTAATACACATTGAAATGGGGCTAGTCGAGTCAGGATCAATATGCCCGAAAAACCAAGGCTCATGCCCCCTCCAACAAGCCAGTTCAATCATGTTTGTGGGAAAAGTCTATTAACCATAAAATTTAAGTCTAATACCAACTAAAATGGGGTTGGATATGACAAGACCAACAAGATCAGAAATGTAAGGCTAATACACATTGAAATGGGGCTAGTCGAGTCAGGATCAATATGTCCGAATAACCAACGCTCATGCCCCCTCCAACAAGCCAGTTCAATCATTTTTGTGGGAAAAGTCTATTACCCATAAATTTGAAGTCGAATACCAACTAAAAAGGGCTTGGATATGAACAAGGTTATAAATCTAAGGCTAATAGTCATTTAAATGGGGCTTGTCGAGTCAGGATCAATTTGTCCGAAAATCCAAGGCTAATGCTTCCTCCAACAAACCACTACAATCATGTTTGGGGGAAAAGTCTATTACCCATAAAAATTAAGTCTAATACCAACTAAAATGGGGTTGGATATGACAAGACCAACAAGATCAGAAATCTAAGGCTAATACACATTGAAATGGGGCTAGTCGAGTCAGGAACAATATTTCCGAAAAACCAAGGCTCGTGCCCCCTCCAACAAGCCAGTTCAATCATGTTTGTGGGAAAAGTCTATTAACCATAAAATTTAAGTCTAATACCAACTAAAATGTGGTTGGATATGACAAGACCAAGGCTAATACCCATTGAAATGGGGCTAGTCGAGTCAGGATCAATATGGCCGAAAATCCAAGGCTAATGCTCCCTCCAACAAGCCAATTAGCCTTATGTTTGGGTGAAAAAGTCTATTACCCATAAAATTTAAGTCTAATACCAACTAAAATGGGGTTGGATATGACAAGACCAACAAGGTCAGAAATCTAAGGCTAATACCCATTTGAAATAGGGCTAGTCGAGTCAAGATCAATATGACCAAATATCCAAGGCTAATGCTCCCTCCAACAAGCCAGTTCAATCATGTTTGGTGGAAAAGTCTATTACCCGTAAAATTTAAGTCTAATACCAACTAAAATGGGGTTGGATATCACAAGACCAACAAGGTCAGAAATCTAAGGCTAATACCCATTGAAATGGGGCTAGTCGAGTGAGGATCAATATGGCCGAAAATCCAAGGTAAATGCTCCCTCCAACAAACCAGTTTAATCATGTTTGGGGGAAAAGTCTATTACCCATAAAAATTAAGTCTAATACCAACTAAAATGGGGTTGGATATCACAAGATAAACAAGGTCAGAAATCTAAGGCTAATACACATTGAAATGGGGCTAATCGAGTCAGGATCAATATGTCCGAAAAACCAAGGCTCATGCCCCCTCCAACAAGTCAGTTCAATCATGTTTGTGGGAAAAGTCTATTACCCATAAAATTTAAGTCTAATACCAACTAAAATATGGTTGGATATGACAAGACCAAGGCTAATACCCATTGAAATGGGGCTAGTCGAGTCAGGATCAATATGGCCGAAAATCCAAGGCTAATGGTCCCTCCAACAAGCCAGGTCCATCATGTTTGGGGGAAAGTCTATTACTCATAAAATTTAAGTCTAATACTAGCTAAAAAGGGCTTGGATATCACAAGACCAACACGGTCAGAAATCTAAGGTGATACCCATTGAAATGGGGATAGTCCAGTCAGGATCAATATGTCCCGAAATCCAAGGCTAATCCCCCATTCCAACAAGCCAATTCCATAATGTTTCGGGAAAAAGTCTATTACCCATAAAATTTAAGTCTATTACTATCTAAAAAGGGCTTGGATATCACAAGACCAACACGGTCATAAATCTAAGGCTAATACCCATTGAAATGGGGCCATTCGAGTCAGGATCAATATAACTAAAAATCCAAGGCTAATGCCTCTCCAACAAGACAGTTCAATCATGTTTGGGGGAAAAGTCTATTACCCATAAAATTTAAGTCTAATACTAGCTAAAAAGGGTTTGGATATTACAGGACAACAAGGTCAGAAATCTAGGCTAATACCCATTGAAATAGGGCTAGTCGAGTCAGGATCAATATGTCCGAAAATCCAAGGCTAATGCCCCCTCCAACAAGCCAGTTCCATCATGTTTCGGGGAAAAGTCTATTACCCATAAAATTTAAGTCTATTACTATCTAAAAAGGGCTTGGATAAAGGGCTTGGATATCACAAGACCAACACGGTCAGAAATCTAAGGCAATACCCATTGAAATGGGGCTAGTCGAGTCAGGATCAATATGTCCAAAAATGCAAGGCTAATGCCCCTCCAAAAAGCCAGTTCGATCATGTTTGGGGGAAAAGTCTATTACCCATAAAATTTAAGTCTAATACTAGCTAAAAAAGGCTTGGATATTACAAGACCAACAAGGTCAGAAATCTAAGTCTAATACCCATTGAAATGGGGCTAGTCGAGTCCGGATCAATATGTCCGAAAATCCAAGGCTAATGCTCCTCCAACAAGCCAAATCAATCATGCCCGAAGGAAAACTCTATTACCCATAAAATTTAAGCCTCATACCAACTAAAATTGGCTTAGATATGACAAGACCAACTCGGTCAAAAATCTAAGGCTAATACCCATTGAAATGGGGGTAGTCAGCATCAATATGTCCCAAAATACAAGGCTAATACCCCCTCGCACAATCCAGTTCATTCATGCTCACGGAAAAAAGGCTATTATCTAAAAAAATTAAGTCTAACACCAACTAAAATGGTCTTGGATATGACAAGACCAACGAGGTCAGAAATATAAGGCTAATACACATTGAAATGGGGCTAGTCGAGTCAGGATCAATATGTCCCAATCCAAGGTAATACCCCCTCGCACAATCTAGTTCAATCATGCTCGCGGAAAAAAGGCTATTATCTATAAAATTGAAGGCTTACACCAACTAAAATGGGCTTGGATATGACAAGACCAACTAGGTCAGAAATCTAAGGCTAATAGCCATTGAAATGGGGCTAGTCGAGTGAGGATCAATATGTTCCAAAATCCAAGTCCAATAACCCCTCAAACAAGGCAGTTCAATCATGCTCGGAGGAGAAGTCTATTACCTATAAAATTTAAGCCTAATATCAACTAAAATGGACATGGATATGACAAGGACCAACCAGGGGTTGTTTAGCGGGCAGGGGTTGTTGAAGATATTGCTACAGCCCCATGCAGATGTCATGGCTCGGGTTGCTGTTGGGAACGACAGGTCGCCTGTCTATTGTGTTTTCTTCCTCAAGCCTAGGCCGGGTTTTGTGCTCCTCTTGTTTTTTGTTTGGTCCAGGCTGTGGACCAAACAACATTAATAATATATCCTTACTAGGTATTTTATCCCCTTTAATAATATATCCTTACTAGGTATTTTATCACCTTTAATAATATATCATGATCAAACAGCTTCATTTAGATCAAAGAATCCTTCTATACACTATAACAACTTGTTCAAATGAGTTTACCAAGTACTAAATACAACTTTCCCAGGCTTTCATCTTCTTTCTTCAACTTTTCCCTTTCTCTTTACAAACTTTGCTTTATGTTCCTTAATCCTACTCAATCAGTCCTAACTTATGTGAAACTTTGCATAGTCTCACAATTTTCTCTCTTTTTCTCATCTCTAACTAACATCTTTTGGCAGTTACTTTGTAATCTTTCTTGTGCGATAGTTCTTCTTCTTCTTCTACCTTATTTCGTCCTTCCATGTTCAGTTAGCTAAAACTTAAACAGCAGTTTATTTTTGCTCTTGGATGAAGTTTTTTTCCCATTTAATTTAAATAAAATCAGCTTATATATACAAATACACTGGGCAAACATAAGAGCTCACGGCTACGGAGAGATGACCCAAATTTATCCAAGAGGCTGAGTTATTTCAACCCAAAAAGCAAAGACTACCTTAGAACCTGGCACATGGTTACTGCTAATCAAGAAAGGGCCATTGCATGTATTGTGCTCCTCATGAAAACATAACAACGTTTGTTGATCATTAATTAATTCCCTGCATGCAGTCAAAGAATCCTTCTATACAGTGTATTTGGCGCTGGGATTGGCAATCATACCAGAACAACTAATTAAATTATTGATTAGAACAACGACTAGTATATATATCCTTTATTTATATTAGAACAACAACTAATAATTAAAGGATACACTTGATGATTCAAATTTACTAGGTAAGAAAAACTCAAAATCTGTTTTTATGAACTTAAGCATACCAAGATGTATTGGGCACGGTAGCCTGAGTCAATGTTGGGCAGGTGCTTAATGCTCGGCATGTTGCCTAGCTCCCTTGGTGCTGAGCATGTATGATGAGTTCTTGAATATACCATATAAAGATTTTTGAAGGTACAAGTCACCTTAACTATAAAAAATAAATCAAATAGGTACAATTAAAATATTAATAAATTATTCAATACATACATCTCTACGTCGTTAGCTTGACTTGATTTATTTAAAAGAATATATTGAACTCATGATGAATAAATAATATAACAGTGTATATATAGCTAAATTAGTTTTCTTTCTTTCAACTTTGGTGACAAGATCAATGAAACAAGACATCTTTTTATCCATGGTGTTGTTCTCTAGAACTATATATGGGTGTAGAAGATGGAGGGGCAAGAGAGTTGTTGGGCCAATTCCAAGTCACTTGCAAGTGGTGAAGTAACGAAGATTTATTCTCGAGAAAAAATGATGAAATTGATATTTCAGTGGTGAAGCAACGAGGTTAATTTAGAATTTCTTCATGAAATAATAGTGGTCTGTCTCTCTCGCTTGTAAATTGTTGTCCATGACTGTTGCAGGTTTCTTAAGAAAATGCTCCTTCATACGTAAGATTTTCACATAAAAGATGTTCTATCAATGTAAGAAATACAACTTTAAAATGGTTTATATTTCAATTGACATGTTTGATATCCAAATAAAATTCTATTTTAAAAAGATTACTGCAGTAGGCTGTTCATCCTAGTCCTGCCCTCCAACTCACAAATTCTTAAGACTAATCACTATTTTCCATTACTTTCCTTCGGGAACTTGCTTTAGCTGACTCAACACTATCGAACCAAAAACAAGCTCCGTAATTGAGCCAACGTTCCCTCAGAATCCGAGTTGCATGCTAATCTCTCTCTTCACAGAATGGTCTCTGTTATGTTACAAAATGTATTGTGGTGGAGCTTCCGTTGTTAATTATTTTGTTGCAGCAATTCCTTCGTGCACCTTCCCTTGCTAACTCGGTCTCTCTAAGATGATGAACCCACCATGACCAGCTGCAGTTACGCTTCTTCTTTGCTGACCACCCGAGTTCCACTCTTTGAGAGTAGCAGGTCTTTCATATCTCTGTAACTCCTGAGCTCTTCTAGCGCATCTGCTGTCTTTCTTGGCATAAAAAACCCCGAAGCTGTGCCTATCCCTTCCTCTACATCAGTCCTCAAGGATAGGGATGAGTAACAACTTGGATCTTGTCGCAGGGGAGGTGCTGTCCTCAGCATGTGAACAAGGATACCAACAGCAGCATCTTGAGATGTTTTCCCTGCTGGTGCGGTGTGGGAACTGGACTCGAAAGAAAATGCAAAACGAAGGTCATGGTGATGAAAAAAATAAGAGAAATAACCCAGCAGCAAAAGCATTGAACGTCAAAATCTCAGGATTGAAAAGAAAAGGCATCATAAACAGGTGAACTTGAGCACAAGGAGCAAATGCACAAACAAAATGATGAATCATAGAGCGTCAAGGATTGATAAGAAAAGCATGATTGTGTTTTCTCTCAACTTCATCAGTGGGAGGTATCATGGAGATCATCATGGAACGTCAAAATACCAAACTGCAAGCAAGTTAAGCTATCTTTCTTCAGATAGAAAATCTGTCTTGTTCAATTGAGAGTATCCTTGCATTGTAAACTTCACTTTTCCTACTACCTGCTTTCTCCTTAGGTCTCCCTTGACAAGTTTATTAATTTTTCATACTACTGTAGCTTAGATAACTGTCAAAATATTTGAAATGATCAGTGTAAGCACTGCAAGCCTTGATGAAGTTAAGACGTAATATCAAACAAAACATTCCACATCACCCCCCTCGACTTAAAACAAAGAAACAGCAAAAGAGATGGAATAGATAACAGAACTACTATAGAAAACAGGAACAAGCTGAACTATCTGTCTTTCGGGAGAAGTATTTCATGCAATCTAGAGACTAATCACAAGGCTTTACCCAATAGATCCAAACTAAAGAAGCAAACAACATAGAAGAGATGTCCATACTGAAAATATCCACATAAGAATAAAATATTGGAATAAAAACTGACAATACAGATTCATAACCACTTCATATATGGTTAGGTAAACACTAATTATGCCTGCCATTTATTATCGCTGCTGAAAACTTGAAGTGAATATAAGTACCTGGCATGGGAATCTGATGTGTCAACATCATCAACGTCGAAAGGACATGAGAAATCGCCATCCTCTACATCATCTTGGAAAGATAATCTACTTGAACTTCTAGAAAAACCAATGCGTGGAGAGCCACTAGAAGATAACAATCCTGAGAAGCGCCCTGAATCATCTTTGCTATCTTTGAGCAGCTACAAAACAAATCAAAATTAGCCTCATCAGTCAGAACATGATTAGATAGATGGAGTTTGCATGCAGGAATGAAAACCGTTATAAACAGGTCGATGAGAGCAAAGACTACCTTCTGACCAGAATAATGATTTACATTGCCAGAGTTTAACTCGGCAAACCTCATAGCTTCTGATTTCTTGAATGATCGAATTCCAGGAGACTCCTGTGATGATGAGTCGTGCTTTGCGCTTCTGGGAGATAAAGGTGGAAGAGAATGCCTACTTGAATCAGAAAAGTTAGGGGAAAGGCATCTAGAACTTCTGCCTGGTATAGGAAGTGGAATAGTTACGGGTGCAGTTTCTGAAGTAACGCGAGCTAGCACAGGACTACCATTGTAGAAGCGTGTTGGGGTAGAAGGGGACATTGATGGTGAGAATGGAGGGGAAAGCTGGTACTCGTCATAACAAGTAGCCTTTTGAGGAGTTGGTGGTCGGTAGTTTTGGGCTCTATGACCATAAATATCAGTGGGAGGAGATGGAAAACCACACGTCATGCGAGATGGGCGACAAGGTGGTGGAGATCCACCAAGTGGTTGGTTCATCGCATGAGCTGCTCTATGGTAACCGCTTGTCCAGCTATGCGGGCGTTGAAAAGGAGAAGAAACAGGTGGTTGCAGTCCTCTCAGGGGGGAGGATGTAGCACCACCTGCCTTCTCTGACGAGGGGAAAGACCTGAGAGGATCAGTGTTAGGGCTACCAACATAGTCCATTATAATCTTTGGTGGCATAGTTGTGACAGGCTCGAGCTTTAAATCAGATAGTGTTGAACGATATGTCACAGATACACAAAGGCTGCCGGGCAGGGCCTCGACAGGGACAAAACTAAGCTCTTTCATTACTTCCTCATCTGCCCTGGAAAAGGGTTCGCATACTGAAGAAACTTTGTAGATGATATCGAAATTGTAAGTTTGATTAGATGAGCTGAGCTGACGAAAGATCCGGTATGCTGGGAGAAGCCTCATATGGGAGTAAAGAGAGCGTAAGAGAATGATTGACTTCTTATATGTCTTCTTGTAAGAGGCAGAACTTTCAGCGGTTTGAGGAGGAGGCATAACCCGCAGGGACTCATAGTGAACAACCCACCTCTCCAAAACTGTCTCGACAGCTGTCCCGGGATCAACATACAAATTGTGCACGGACGAAGATGGAAGAGACGGTTGGTGAACAAGGATTACATCAATAACCATGGGAACCATGAGATTTTTGTGCCAAAAATTCAAGTTATCTTGAGCAGCAGGGCGGGCTCCAAGAACCAAATTGAACCATTTGTCACTCTTTTTGACATGAGAAATGGAACAAAAGTCCCCAGGGTGATTATGGGGATGGAGAGAGGGAATCCTGGAATCCAAAATGATGTGCAAGCTCTTCAATAGAAACTGGGAAATAATTTGTTCTAGTTTTTTAGAATCATGCTGAGAATGACCATGCATATCCACGGTAATTGAGGAAAATTCCGATGACAAGCAATCAATAAGATAATACCACAATCCACTTCTCTCCTCTGCTCTGAGGTTAGGGATAAACACGAAGATTACTTCTGATAAAAGGGGAAAGAAAGGAAATATTGAAGCGAAGAATGGACTGGGCAGCTCTGGTCTTTAGAAGCCAGTTGATCAAATTAATGAAGCTTTTGTGTTATATTATGCAAGCATACAGCAGATTGTAGAAGGATGGGGGGAGGATAAAAAATGACGATGGATTCGTGAATGATAAGAAGCATAATAAAGCAATCGAAAAGCAACGGATCGGATCAGACCAGATGAAGCCGAAAGTGATAGATCAATAGACAGATAAATGTCGATCTAAAGTGCAATAATAATTATCAAGAACAAATTCAATCTCATTCAGAATTTTATGATACTAAAAAAAATCGATCTAATAACGCAAGGCAAGGAAGGAATGGAAAACTCACCAGCAAAAAAGAATGATAACAATGGGAGAGAGGGAGGGAGAATGGAGAAATAGAACTCCTCGCAGCAGCAAGAAATAGAACTACCTAGTACTTGTCATGATGATCAAATGATGGAACACTTGTTCACTCCCCCCCTATAATTGTATCCTTTGATTTTAAAAACACTCCCCCGCACCACCACCCCTCCGACACCATCATCACCCCCTTTCATTTCATGTCCTGGGTCCCAATTATCAATTATTAGGGTTCTTTAATTATACCATTAGTTTATAAACTCTCGATTAAAATCATCTTGTCGTGGTGCTGTGTCATTATCCCTTTAGTTTATGACTAGTAGAGTTGCCCGCTTCGCCGGGGTTTTTTATCTATGTAAAAAATTGATTGATTCTATTTAATTATAATAATTGTAATTGATAAAATCTGTTAAAAAAAAAAATTTTCAACCAAAATGCGATTGAATATTGCTATTGCTAAAAAACTTTCGATAAAATTTGTTAGAAAATTTGTTAAGAAGGTGAAATGATTTATAAGAAATTTGTTGTCACGGATACTCTGGTTTAAAAGAAAAAAATAAAACCCGGTTAAAAAAGAACAACTAACTTGGACACTAAAAAAGTAAAAATACATGTGAAAAAAAACATAACCGTTTCTTAAAGGGGAAAAAAAAAGGGTCTAAAATATTAATTTAAATTCAAAGCCAAAATTTTTTTATCAGATTTATTCATCATATTATTATATTAAATATATTTAAGAATACTGATATTAATATTTTTTTGCAAGAAATTGTATGTCATTTTTTTTCTCTTTATATATTTTTAGGCGATAATATTAAAAAAAATATTAAACACATATACTTAGTCTCACATACTATATAGTGTGATCGAAATGGGAAGTGATTTTTATATGTTTTAATTGTAGATAACCTAGGTAAATTTGTAAAAAAAAAAATTGAGTTGATTTTTTTCCCCAGTAATATTAGATCTGACACATCATAAATAAAAATGTTGTAATTTTTTTTAAGAAACGAAATATAATATTTTTTTACGTGCTCTAATCACTTATTTGATGTCTAAAAGGAACAAAGTGTAGTCGAAACGGAAAGTGTCTTGTATATTTTTTTAATTGTAGATAATCTTGGCAAATTTGTTTACCTTTTTGTTTTTTTTGAGTTATATTTTTTTCTCGGCTAATATTAGATCTTAACAAAAGAGCACAAAATTCAAATTAAAAGTCATTTTTTTTTATAAGATTTTTGCATCATATTATTATATGAAATTTATTTAAGAATGCTGATATTAATTTTGTTAATCACAAAAAATCCGAGGTCATTTTTTTTATCTCTTTATATACTTTTAGGCGATAATATGCAATAAATATTAAAACATATAATAATGACTTGTTTGCCGTTTAAAAGGAACGAGTGTAATGGAGACAAAAAGTGACTTGTATTGTTTTTTTAATTGTAGATAACCTAGGTAAATTTGTTTATTTGTTGTTCTTGAGTTGTCTTTTATCTCCGAGTAATATTACATATAAAATGACTATTGCTATTATTGCAAAAACAATTAAAATTATTAAATTATCCCGAAAAAAAAACACTCATAAACATTAACAAAAGAGTAAGCAAGAAAAAGAATATATTATTATTATTATTATTATTATTATTATTATTATTATTATGTTAATAATGGAAAATAAAACACATATTATTATTATTATTATTATTATTATTATTATTATTATTATTATTATTATTATTATTATTATGTTAATAATGGAAAATAAAACACATATTATTATTATTATTATTATTATTATTATTATTATTATTATTATTATTATTATTATTATATATTACTATTATTATTACTATTATTATTATTATTATTATTATTATTATTATTATGTTAATAATGGAAAATAAAACACATATTATTATTATTATTATTATTATTATTATTAGTATTAGTATTATTATTATTATTATTATTATTATTATTATTATTATTATTATTATTATTATTCTTATTCTTATTCTTATTATTATTATTATTATTATTATTATTATTATTATTATTATTATTACTATTATTATTATTATTATTCTTATTCTTATTCTTATTCTTATTATTATTATTATGTTAATAATGGAAAATAAAACACATATTATTATTATTATTATTATTATTATTATTATTATTATTATTATTATTATTATTATTATTATTATTATTATTATTATTATTATTATTATTATTATTATTATTACTATTATTATTATTATTATTATTCTTATTCTTATTCTTATTCTTATTATTATTATGTTAATAATGGAAAATAAAACACATATTATTATTATTATTATTATTATTATTATTATTATTATTATTATTATTATTATTATTATTATTATTATTATTATTATTATTATTATTATTACTATTATTATTATTATTATTATTCTTATTCTTATTCTTATTCTTATTATTATTATGTTAATAATGGAAAATAAAACACATATTATTATTATTATTATTATTATTATTATTATTATTATTATTATTATTATTATTATTATTATGTTAATAATGGAAAATAAAACACAAATATCAATTTATCAAGGGATGAAAAATAAAAATTAAAACTATAAGGGCCAAAATGAAAATTCAATATATTATCAATTTGAATCAAAGGATCCAATTGAAGAAATCGAAACTTATGTACTTGTATTTATTGCATAATTTAAACCGAATCCGAAAATTAAAAAGAAGGAGGACCGAACCGAAACATTGACATGAAAATTATAAATTCAAGGACAAATCTGCAAAAATGGAAACTTACGTACCGAATAAATTCATCATTTTCAGTCCAATTCGAAATTAAAAAGAAGGAGGATCGAATTGAAAAATGGTAATTCAATCAATTCCAATTAAAGGGCGAAATTGACTGAATTCGAAACTTCTATTACAGAAATCAAACAAAAGCCAAGGGACTAAAATGCATGGACAATAAATCGGGGGACTGATTTTCAATCTGGCGCCGAGGAGAGAGAAAAGAGCACATAAACGTTCAACCGACTATATGCGCCTCTACGTAGATCATATGACAGCACGCGCCACTCCATCAGATTCAGGGAAGGGTGGCGAATCGTTTTCACCGGCGGAGGAAAAATTTTAACCGCCGTACGACGCCGCACGCGCCACCTGAACCGATGGAGGACAAAAAACGCGCCGACGCGCCCGTACGGCTTGCTGACGGCGCTGACGCAAGGGAACAGTACTGTATGCGTCAATTACTAAAGAACCCCTGAGACGAATTAATGGTTTTTGTCGTTTCGGGGGCTAGAGACGTAATAGCACAATTTCAAAAATATTAAAAAAATAAAAGGTTGCGGCGGACCGGACCGGACCGGACCGGTCCGTACGCGTGCAATTACAACCGTAGCCCTCAGCCGAAACGTGTTTTTGTCGTATTATAAGGGGTCCGAGCGTCATTACACTGTTCACATCAGGAAAAAACAAAAAAAAATAGGGTGGACGAACTCGCGCGACACACGGCTGATAAAAGACCAGTCCACAGTGCCACTGAGTGTAAGGGCACAGTGAACGGTCCGAGCTCTTTTAGGTTATTTCTTAATTTTTAAATTAAAATGAAATAAAATTGCCCGGGCCCACGAGGCTAACAACTCTAGTTCACAAGACAAGTCTCACTGGGTTGTTTCTTAATCTTAATTTTTTTAGTATTATTCCTCATGTTCTTAAATCTATTTATAACTCTGTTTTTCTATCTCCTATATTTTACAATTTATTTTAATTTTTATCTTAAGAAATATAAAAAAAAATAGGATGAAAACATTACTTTTTTAAAACAGAACATTATCGAAATGAGTAGATTAATGAAAAAAAATTAAAACAAAATATTACGAAACTAGAGTAGTCAGTAAAAATTAAATTACTATTTAATAATCTTTGATACAACAAAACTTAAAATACAAAGAGACGAAGTTATATTTAACTCTTTATCAAAAATAGTTTCAATTATTTACCTTTTCTTTCCAGAGGAAAAAACAAAGAAAAGGCCTGTCCTTTCATTATCACTGATATAATGACTGAGAGTATAATTTATTAAAATAATTATAATTTCAAATTTTATTTGACATGAGCATGAGCCAGATGACCAAGCAACTAACCTGCCAGATGACCAAGCAACTCACCAAGATCAAAGTTGTCAATTCCGTTCTGTTCCATCCGGAACGGCTGGAACGTTCCATGCCGTTAAAAAAACCGAGACGAAACGGCATTATTTTTGTCTCGGTTTTAATTTCGGCCCGTTCCAGAAATTCCAGTCAAATTCCGGCCGGAACGTCTCGGTACCGTTCCGGCCTTAAAATCCTCTTTATTTTGATTAACTTGTGATTTTTTTTTCTAATTTTGAGATTATGTTTGTTTGACTTTATGTTTATATTCTATAATTTAAAATTAATTTATCTTGAATTTTAATTATGCTTGTTAAATAAATATTTTAATTTTATATATATATATATATATATAATATATATATGAACAGTATAACCTCGAAACGGCACGCTGAAATCGGAACGTTCCGTTCCAATAGAAAAAAACAGAACGACGACTGGAACGGTATTGACAACCTTGACCTGAACAGCATTTTTTTGCTTCTAGATGCTAGATTATTTTTAATAGCATGATATTAAAACAATTAAAAAAATAAATAAAAAATCAGCTTGTTAAGAAATATAATTTTAAGAGCGTTCCCAAACACGCACGAAAAAGGACACCCACTGACTATTTTACTTTACTCTTCTTTTTTTCTGCCTGTCACTATCTAAAAACAAAAACTTGTTAAAATAAATATAAGTGTCAATAGGTGAGCAAAGCACATAGGTGAGCAAAGCAGACACGCGGCGACGAAATGGAGAGTGCCAGCCTTTTGGAGATGGGGAGAGGAGATACATTGAACCTGGACACGACTGATCGTGGCTATAAAAAGTAGCCGTCAGGAATACTGGTAGCCATCCATAAACCAAGAGGGAGAAAATTCTTGTGGCTGAAGAAAATTCTTGTGGCGGCCCAGACAGGGGAAGAAGAGAGAATAGTAGTAGTAGTAGCAGTGGAAATGGAGCTGGCCAAGGATAGAGACGATCAGGAGATGATGCTGAAGAAGAGGAATGAGGAGCTGGAGAAAGCCCTCAGAGAAAGCAAATGGAGGGAGGAGAAGATGATTTCAGAGCTACAGAGGACATGGGAGAGGCTCAGAGTGGCGGAGGAGGCGGAGGAGAGGCTCTGCTCCCAGCTGGGTGAGCTGGAGGCGGAGGCTGTCAATCAAGCCCGTGCATACCATTCCCGCATTCTCTCTCTCATGAACGACCTCTCCCAAGCCCACAATCTTCTCCATCTTCAACCTGTAACCAATTAATATCATCACCGTCCCCTCTTCATTTCTTTTCCTTTTCCTCTCATTTTTGCTCCTCTACCAGCGTGAGTTTGAGAGCAGGTAGATATGTTTCTTGCTTGTACCTTTGTGTGTTAATTTGGTCATTGTCAACGGGTTAATCTGTTCTTGCAGATAACAAAGAAAACTATCCGATGCAAAAATTTTATTGCAGTTTGAATAAGTTAGCAACGAATATTCTGTTGTTAATTTTCGTTATTGAGTGATATTCAGCAATGAAATTTCCGTTGTTGTGGAGTGATATTCAGTTCAATTATTGCATCCATCAGGATCCACCATACTTGCTTTCTCCAACAGATAGAAAACGATCGCATAAAGATTGTCACAGCATAGCATAAAAACAAGAAACATTACCAGAGTATGATCAGAACATACACAGTTTCAATGTGCAAAAAATAAAATAAAACCCATATCTTGAATTTGAAAATGATGAGCTATATTTTTACCAGTTTTGAAGAGTGGACTGATCTGTGAAGTAGATCACGTTTGTTGCTTAACATTAAAAAATTGCTTTTTACTGGGCAAGCTTTCTTTTCTTAAGGCTGGGAATTCTCCTTACCCTTGCTCGTCCTCTTCTCCTTACCCTTTTCTTCCCATCTCCACTAGTATCGAACCAAACGATGACAACAAAACTAGCACAAGCCTCTCTACCTGCAATTTTCAAATTGTTTCTACAGAGCAGAACAGTCGAAGAAACCCCCTCCAAAACAAACATCAACAAAGGACGAACACTCAATGACGAAGAAAGAGCAACGGGAGCAGGGTTATTTTGGCATAAATATTTCAACGGTAATTGCAGGTTTTTGTTTTGTTGGTGGGACGTTTGGTGGAGAAATGAAACGCAGGCAAAGCATATAACTTTTGCTTATTGTCAGCGGTGGTCCGGAAGGTTTTTGTGGTAGATCCCATGACAATTGAAACTGTGGATTTGCATTAACCAATCGAGTCCAAAATTGTTTTTCCTCAAAACTCTAGTTCCATCGCAATTTTCATCGCAATATCAAACGGCCACTAATATTATTAATTATTTATTCGTTTCATTTGAAATTATCAATATATCTCATATCATTTAAAAACAAATAACCCAAAATAAATTTTATTTCGTTTTGGATTTTGGTCCATTATGGATTTTCCCGTCCTAATTTTACCCTTTGATACTTGGTTTATTGATGATTAGACCTCATAATTTGTTGCGTTGTGGCTATATCAGTGTTATGATCCATATCATAGATTTGACAAATTAATCCAATTTGACTCAAAGATTTTTTTCTATTTTTTTAATTGATTTTTATTTTTTTTCATCATCTTCAATATTCAATTTATTATGAGTCAAACTTTGTCATATATTTGAGTTTAGGTCACAAATTTTACAAAGTTAGTCTAAGTAAATTTAGTTTGTTTTATTATCTTTTTTTGACAGAATTTTTTCTAATTTTATCATTCAGCAATGAGTTTATTAGAACTCAAGCTTTCCTAACTTGTTTTTGTTATGCTTTATATGAGGTTATTATGATCACAAGATACAGGGCTTGGATTTGAAAGGTTGATTCAAGTTGACCCGTGTCTATTCAATATATTTTTGTTTTAATATTTTTTTATAAAAAATAATGTTGTCTTGAATTTTATTAAATCAAACTATGCTCTTACTAGCTGTTTAACTTATTTTTAAACTCATTGAGTTGATCAAGTCACATTAAGTTGACTTTCACATTATTACTATTTTTCTACTATAAAAACACTAGTTATGCTTGAATGCTTTTATCCTACATTAAATAAATTTGATTCAACTTGCAATGTGGTTCGTACCAACAATCTAGTAGCTACTAAATACAAATGTTTAAAATTTTAAATTATATCTAGATTCTTGAAATTGTATTTCAAATTTAAATTGTATAATTTCAAGTTAATTTATTTTTATATTTGAATTGGAATTATATATGTTTATATATATATATATATGCTCCAAGACAAAAACTATAATCGCAATTAAAAGATAAATTAAAATACCACGCAGAGCAAATTGACAAACATGTTCTAAACCCTAAACCCTAAACCCAAAAACCATAAACTCTAAACCCTTAAACCCTAAACCTTAGTACCCTAAACCCTAAAACCCTAAAACCCTAAACTAAAAATTCAAACCCTAAAATTTAAAATATTAATTATTAAATTACTAAGAATTTAAATTATCACGAATGACAACAACATTCTTTGAGTCAACAAACAATTTAAAATTACTTATTTGAAAAGAAAAGAAAAAAAGCTAATCTGCTTCTCCTGCTTTAGAATTGAGATATCAATACTTCAATAAGATGCCCATGTGGCTGGCTCCGATGGTTTCAATTCTTGAAGCAAGTTTGACTCGAACCCACTTATTTTCTGTAATAGTTTACTGATGAGGTCCCCGGCTACGTAAGAAGCACCCGAAGCCATAAGCCCAATGCTAAAAAAGTATAATGCAGTGCTAATGTATGGCTTGGGTTGCTTTCTCTGGATGAAGGCCTTCCCAAAAGCAAGCAGTATGATGCAAAAAAGAGAGGCCCCGCCTACTGCTGCCAGCTTCAGATCTCTATCATCACTCCTCAGAAACAAGAATCCATACATGACAGGAGGCAGTAGCCCAAACACAAGGAATGATAAAATAGAAACTGTTGCATGGAATGAAAAGTTGTCCCGTCGTCCTAGTGTTTCTTGGTATCGATCCTCCTGCTCGTTCACTTGATTGGAACGATCATTTTTTAGATCCATAAGCTGCAAATACAATACAAAAAATAATATAAGCCAAATGATAGCCCTTTACTACATACTAAATTTCTTATATAAGCTTATTGTCAACAAGGGCCGACAAGTTTACTCACATTATGACCAATTATGAAAAGTCCTCCAATCAAATTTGCCAAGCTAAGAGCTATAATGTTCACTGTAGAAATAGCAGATCAATGACGTCACAAGTTGCTGTTACTGATCAAATATTTATTTTTGCTGCACTCAAAAGGAGAGACAACAGGCGAAATATGAGACATGAAATATAATTTGTTGAAAGAAAGCTTATGTTCACAAACTTCAGAAACAGGTTGGTTACGCATGTTCCTCGTACCATATAAAAACAGAAGCACATTAAAAATGTTGCCAATTAATTCAAAAGGTGATAAAACTAGATTGAGTTTGTTCAGAAAACTAATCTGTACAATAGAGTAGGATTTAGGGATAAAAAAAATGATACTTACAATTTGAAGCACCAGCACCAGCAGCAGAAGACACCACACTTAAACTTGTAATTGATTCTATTAAACCGCCATATACAATGCTTTTTATAATTTCCCATTGCAGGGATTCACCTCCTCCTGCCCCTCGTTGTTCTCCCATATTTGTCTCGTTTATATTGGTCAGCAAACTAGTGGGTTCTACTGAATCAACACTGACAATCTCAGAATCTCTATGTTTTAGTGGCTCCTTTTCAATGGTGACTATGACATCATTTCCTGCACCATATCATCCTGTCAAAACAGTCTCACAGGTAACAATAATAATGAAGACATTTCTAGCTCGACCAGCTGGCATTGCAACTGTTGATCTCTGGTGTTAGGAAAAAAACACTCTAGAATAGAATTTGACTAGCAGAATCAAGTTACAATTAAGAAAACCTGTACAGTTCAAATGTGGGAGAATACCTATATTTTTGTTTTTCACAGCATTAACTGCATTTTCTCCAATATTGACTCTCTCCTTTTCAGGCCTTGAGGTTCCTTGGCTCAAAGAATTTAGAGCACCTTTTCCAACTTCATGGTGTTTCAAAGCAGCATCATTTATAAATCCTTCTTCAGAATACAATTGAGAGGGCAATGAAGTTCCTTGTGTTGAAGAGACTCGACCATTTTGTAAAGCTTTTTCATTTCCTTTTTCCATATTGAAATTCTCTTCTGTTCGTATCTTTGACTGCTCAGTGATTAAAGATTTGGAGGTTGAATACTCTTGAGGATTCACTCCAACTTGACAAGGTTTGAATGATGCATTTTCCTTTAGGCCTTCTATGCTACCTGAAAAGTATGGTACCTGTTGAACAGTATCCACGATAGCATGGTTGATTGAAGACCCACCTGCACAAGATCACACAGCAAAAATTTAGTATGGTGTATTAGTGTCACTGGTAAATTTACTGCTGAAACAACAACAAACTAGAAAGGGTGTGCGGACATTTAGAGCACAAATGTGATGAGAGCACAATCATGCATGCACAAACACATCAAACAAAGAAAATTGCACTTGCACATAGAAACACATAGCATGTGGGTGTCAAGACCACAAATTGCTCACATTATATTGGCTCACCCAAATAATATGGTAAAGCAAAAGTCTATGATATGATATGTTTCCTTGGCATTAGACTGGCCAACAATGAATACAGGCATATTCATAACTCAAGAAAAGACGGGACCATAAAGCCTTCCCAGTCCCAACAGTAAGAAATTCACTCAATGAAATATTACTATGCATTAGGAGGTACAAAACATGAATCATATAACCAAAAGGCATCTTTCCAAATCATCATCTAACCCCTACTCATTCTCTTAACAAGGGAGCTTAAAATTCTGTCATACCTGAGTTTTCAGTTGCATCACCTGATTTCCTTCTTGCACTGTTCAATGCAGTTTCAGCAAATTTTGTTTCCCTTGAAGAAATTACAATCCCTGTTCCAGCTTTAAGAGATGTTCCCCCCATATTATCTAACCCTGCAATAGATGTGGATTCAACTGATGGAAAATCAATAGAAAGGAGAGGAGAATTTTGATCTGCAAGTATCCCATTACTAGTTGTGAAATTGGACTTGAGGTTTATTCCTTGTGGTGATTTATCATGCAATAATGGCACCATTGTTGAAGGATTCAGAGATTCTGTTCCACTTTGGTGAGGCTTAGAATAAGAACCTTCTGGATGTTCTCCAGTTTTGACTTTAGCTCTTTCAGCATGTGGAGTTACTGAATGATTGCTTCCATTCGAGGATGAAACATTGTTAGGAAAGCCTGATGAGGTGTCCTGATTCATTCCGCATACTAGAGTATGGTCCACTGCAGCATTACCTGCAACAGCATATCAACTATGCATTCTTGTGGTGTGAAAATCCTTGCATTCATATAAGTTTCAACAACCGAACAAAACTACCTGGTGTACATTGGCATGGTCTCAGGTGGTGTCATTAGGCATGATATGTAATTAACTTTGGCTTGAATCAATTTGTCAATAAATTGTATACTTCTAGTAACATTACTTGTGAAAGAAACAAGCAAAGTAGATTAATAATGCCAAAGGTTCTAAAATAACATTCCTAGAAACAACCTCTTTACATAGAAATGCAAATTGAAACCTCAAATGTTAAGGATCAGCATATTGCAACCATGAGATAATGTAATCTGGCTTTTTCCAATGTTAAAGTCAATTAAATAGTATTAAGTACTCCTGGAAATGCCATCTTACATCTTGGTAGCAAGACAGCATTTCCAAGTGTACCTAACAATCTCTCTTTTCCCAGTCACAACTCACAAACATCAACATGTTAAAGTAACAACAATAGGCCAGGCTTAAAGTTAATATGAAACAAGATGCAAAAAAAATGTTGCCCATCAAAAAACAAAGAAGCAAGAACTGTAGGCAAACGATAGTATGAAACCTTTTCCATACAAGCAGCGACATGTTTAGAATTTCAGAGCAAGCATTTAAAGGTACATGGAAAAATCCTGAACAATATAAAATGTCTCAAGCAAACATCATTGTGCCAATGAGTCATTTGCATATAAAATAACTATACCTTGCTCGGAGGTTGTTTTCCTCTTATGAGTTGCAAAAATAGAGAAGAACCAATTTGTATTGGTTGTTGATATCTTCTGAGGAACTTGTTCGTTTTCATTGTCAGTGGATGATACCCAAAACAATTTAAAACCAATTCCTGGATAATTTAACAAAAGAGTTAAACTAGCAGAGCAGATATGGCCCCTGATAGTATGAATAAGTCAAGAACATTGGGTTTGGATCCTAAGTCATTGACGAGAGCTTCTTAGAATGATAGCCTTGGTTTGAAAATCCATCTGAAAATGAAGAATACCCAAATTGGTGGAATCCCATGCAGCATGCACCCAAATTGGTGGAATCCCATGCACCAAGAAAAGGAAAACAAAGAATAAAGATAGCTACCCTCAAACACAAACTCGTCATCATCAGCCAAATGGCAGAGCATTTCATACACTCATCATCAAAAAAATGTCCTTCGATCAGAAAAGACATGTTCACTAAAGGACACTTAATACCGTCCTGATAAAATCAAAATCAAATTGAATCACTGAGAACACAAAGACTGCCTAGAAAGCATTACAAAAATTATACAAATTAGAAGCTACATGAATGACTTGACTAAGAATCGAAATATATTAGGATCTGAATCAAGATTTTATCAGCCACGTTTCATTTGGAAACAAAGTGAAACAGAAGTTGGAAGCATTAAACAGTCAAGAAAAAAAAAGTGTACATGTGATATGTAGTTAAAAATAACAAACACAAATTTGACAAGATAAGAAATCACACCCTGAAGAATAAACTATCAGACTAAGCTTTGGTGATATGTGCACACATCCACTCACATAATAAGGAATCCTCTATCTCTCATCATGACCAACTAGTGTTTGATAGGTTGCTAATTAATGCTCATTCTAAGCAATATTCCATATAAAGGTTTATTAAGACATTTGAAGCAGTAACTTCCTAAAAATCATAAGCAGGAAGCACATCAATCACCGTTCTTACAAGCTACCATGCTTAAGATAATAAGAGATTAACATAATGTATATTCTTCAGTGAGCAGAGATCACAACTATACCTGCAGGAATAAAGAAGCTGAAACATGATAAGCATCTGAATACATCTTGTTGTCCATCAGCATTGTATTCATCGACTGCAGGTGTTGGGCTATCATTTGAACCCGTGTTAGCTATATCATGACCTGGACCATTGGCTGGATCTGCAGAATTGGCATCTGAAAAGGTAGAATTGGCATTGGACTGAGAGGGAAGAGTTGTGTCAGATTTTGAGTGTTTTGGTTTACGGCGTGCTTTTAGAATCTTCTTTGTTCTTCTACGAAGGATAACCCTTCTGGTTATACAGGAATTACAATTAGGGCAAAACAAATCATGTGTATTCTGCTTCTCTAACACCTTCTCAACATCTAATTCTGTCACTTCCTGGTCTGTTTCTTCTATCAAGTCCAAATCTCCAACTACTATAGTTTCACTGTCAGAAGGTTTTGATTTAATATTGTGTTCTTCAAATGTACCTTCTAAAGGTGTAAGACTTGAACTAGAAAGCCCTTCATTTTCCGAATTTTCTCTTGATTGAAGGTTGACGTCTTTGATTAGACTTTTCTGAATCTCAGAATTCTTTACAAGGACTTCCACATCTCCAGGAATTTTCTCAAAAACAGAACATGTAACGCCACCACATTTCCTGTCAGAAACTCCATCAATGGAATCAGCACCTGCATTCATGCAGAAGGCAAGCATTCATTAGCAGAACATCGATCAATAAACTATATGCACAATTACAATTTTGATACACAAAGATATCTGAAGAATAGCAGAGGATCATGCAAAAGTAGCAAATTCACGAGTCTGATATCTAGAGATAGGAAAATTTTGGTAACGAGAAATGATAAAGTAAAACGAGTAGTTGCTCCATTCATGCCAAATCAACTATTTAATATCTCACAAAAGTAGCATCCCGTGACGGAATCGGGATCGTGCTGCAAAAGGAGGCTGATTAGCTTAATTTTATCCTACAATTTGTTGGCGTGGACTAGAAAAGACAGCTTGATGGAATATAGTAGAATAGAACCTATAAATCAGAGGACTGAAGGGCACTGCGAATATTTTGCAGTTTCACTATCAGTAAGTAGCATTCCCTTGCTGAGAAATAGTTGGCAGCTACTAATCTTTAGTTTCAAAAACAGAACGTGGTTTCTGTTGATTGAAATTAGCGCCTGGGAGCACTGTTTATGATTTTGAACATGACCATTCCACGGAGTTCTAACGTAGGAGGTCCAATTGCAGTAGCATCCCAATTATTGAATTAAAAAGAAATGACAATCAACCCAACAATTGAAATCAACAGAAAGAAATCTTAATTTCTATAACTTATTTGCATTTCCTTGAAGAAGAGGAGGAGGAGGAGGAGGAGGAGGGTTTAAGTATTACTGATCTAAGTAAAGTTAAGCAGGAGGGGAGATCAGATGAACACATTGGAAAAGAAGAGAAATGGTGACAAGATTTAGGAGCAGCATACCTTGGTGTTGGTCAAAGTAAACGCTATCGAGATGGTGGACTCTCTCCTCATCCTCATCCTCGTCCTCGTCCTCATCCTCATCCCCGCTGTGTTTATGTGGGGATCCACAGGGAGATGATACTCCTACTTCCGGAGTCTCCGAGTGGTCATTCATGCTGCTATTGCTGCTGCTAATAAGGCTACTAACTCCATTTTCATAACCATCACCATTGGTAGAGGAAACATTGACAAGCAGAGTAGTAGTATCTGCAGCAGTGTTGCTGTGCCGAAACTGCTTGGTTTGCAGAGACAGCGCTTCCTCCTCCTCCAATTCGTGTTCCATTCTGTATCTTCTACTCGATACTTTGAGAGAGGGAGATGTCTCCCAGGCGAGGCTGAGCTACTTTTTCATGTGGTGTCAAACGACTGTTTGATAGCCACTAGCCTGTTAGCTGTACGATCCAGTTTTTGGCTGAAATTTGAAAATTTATTTTTTTTTTGTATTTTAAATAAATATATTTTAATATTTTTAGATCATTTTGATATGCTGATATCAACAATGATTTTTAAAAAAATAAAAAAAATATCATTTTAATACATTTCGGCATAAAAAATACTTTCAGCTACTCAATCGCACCCCAAAAAAGCCTTAAGGCCTCTGTACGTCCAGCCCAGTCCATAGTCATTTATTAATAGCTATGATTAATTAGGTGACAGTTGAAAAGTAGGCCCCACTACCCTCATGTCACAAGAACTTGACGTTGCACTCCTGCGGAAACGATAAATTTAATTATTATTTTTAAGAGTAAAGCTCCTCTTTGTACTTTTAATTTTAAGTTGATATAAAAAAAATATTGTTATTATCCTGTAACAAGTCGGAAGGTTATTGATGCGGTTGAATTTTAAGTGTCACAGCATAGCATAAGGAAAAAGAAACATTACCAGAGTATGATCAGAACATACACAGTTTCAATGTGCAAAAAATAAAATAAAACCCATATCTTGAATTTGAAATGACGAGCTATATTCTTACCAGTTTTGAAGATTGGACTGATCTGTGAAGTAGATCACAGGTTGAGGCCTGCTTTTTCTAAAGCATATTTTTCCTCTTCTCCTTACCCTTTTCTTCCCATCTCCATATATTTGAATTAGAATTATATATATATATATATATATATGTGTATGTATGCTCCAAGACAAAAACTATAATCGCAATTAAAATACCACGCAGAGCAAATCGACAAACATGTACTAAACTATAAACGTGTGTTTAGGAATGCGGTTGGCCATGTGTTTTTAAAAGTTTTAAATTATTGATTTTTTTTAATTTTTAGATTGTTTTTGATATTATAATGTTAAAAATAAATAAATAAAATATATTATTTAGATATAATTGCAACCAAAAACAACAATCGCCCACATCAATATTAAACAGTACAGGCCATAACACTCTTGGTCTTTAACTTCTTTCGGGCACAGGCTTTCGGACAGGCTTCTTTTACTATTGGTGAATTCACCTTTGATAAGAACTGTCCTTTCCAAGCCCATCAAAAACCTATAAATGATTAAAGGCTCTTCTCTTGGAAGCGAGATCACTGGAGCTGGGAGTGGTGTCTGTCTCTCCTAAACATGTTCTAAACAGGCTTAGAACCTATTTACAGAGCGGTTATAATAGTTTTTTAAAATATTTTTCGTGCTGAATCAAAATAATATTTTTATTATTTTTTTAAAATCATTTTTAATATCAACAAATTAAAATAATCTAAAAACACCAAAACATATTCATTTAAAATAAAAAAAATTGATTTTTTTAAAAACAACGGTTGAAACGCCATCCAAACAGGCACCAAGACTTTTTTTGGTTTCCATTTTCGAGGGTTTAACCGCTTTGTTGAAGGGGTTGGTGATAAAAATGGAGTTATGGAAGGATTTGAATGCCCGAAGAAATGCTGACACGCAGTTCCAGGCAAAACCTTGCTTCCCAACACACATGACTTCAACCAAATATAACGCCAGATTAGAGTTTAGACACTATACAAGCTAGGCGTGTTATCATTCAATTCATGGCTCCAAAGCAATCAAAACCTTTACCAAAATTCAAAGCTTTAGCATGTGTTATCGAAGAAAAAATCCTTAGATGATAGAACAACAATTGAATTCGAAGGATAGTTCACGAGAAAAAGGCTATCTTATTGAAGACAACAGCTAAACCATTTGTTAACACATCATCAATCACAGCTTGCCTGTCTTCTCTCTCAGCTCCGGGTCCCTAAACAAGAAATAATATTATTCAAAATCAGATAAAAGACAATAACCAGAGGTAATAGTGTCCTACGAGGCAGACCTTTGAATATGATCAAGAATGAGAAGCCTTGGTCCAGGTGGGATTCTCACATCTCTAAGAGCACTGTAAAACCGAACACACAGCATAGCAATCAATGACCACCACAGATTTTTAAATAAATAATGATATATTACTTGATAAATATTGATGGAACACAAGCAAATTAATCGTAGGGAAGGTGAATGGAAACTAGATCATCTAACAACTTGCCTATCAGTCAGTAAAGGCAAGGTGTGATCTGTTAACAACCCTTTCTTAAAATTCTTCTCATAATTTTGGAGGCCAAGATTACTTAGCATGGATCTTGTTCTGGCATAGTGCAAATCTTCAGTCG
This sequence comes from Salix udensis, assembly GCA_029204005.1. Taxonomy (NCBI): domain Eukaryota; kingdom Viridiplantae; phylum Streptophyta; class Magnoliopsida; order Malpighiales; family Salicaceae; genus Salix; species Salix udensis. The sequence continues at coordinate 4,055,493 of CM055033.1, forward strand.
GTGGTTGAGAGAACTTCTCCCCCAGCTAAATAATCACAAAAAAGTTTATCTCAGCATTGGCAAGGGTAAAACCAAAAGAAAGTTGTCAGAGCACATGGTTTACAATAATCTCAAGATAGAAACAAGACTGCAGAACAGATTGCTTCTTTATATGAATGCAAGGAATATTTTCGATAGGACTCATATCAAATACAATGCCTTTTCAATCCATACTCACAACTTGCATGGGAAAACTGAATGTCGCATGTGATTCTGTTGAAAAGAAAGATGAATCTTCCCTTAAATCTTTACCTTGAAAAGACCACCTTGAACTAATGCAAAGAAAAGTCCAGAAGTGATTGCATTTGTAGCATTGTTTGAGCCACCCATGCCACTCACCAATGAGAACATGGCACCTGAACCAAAAGCTGCAACCATGCTGCAACAATAAATTAATAATATTTAGTGGGCAAGAATAGGTAATCATCAACCATGCTTGAAATACTCCAATAGAAATTTGGGTCAGATGACATGTTGTTTATATTTCCAAGAGTTAAAATGAAAAAAGAAACAGAAAAATATTCTGGAGAGGTCATGAATATGCTTGAATACTCTAAGGTTGTGGAGGCATGGATACATTTTTGTAGGCTTCGTTACTATTTGAATAGTGAAAGATGGGATTGGAATTAGTGCCAGTTTGAGATTGTGGTAGGGATTGTTTTTCGCTTAAAATGCATCAAAATAATATATATTTTTTTCATTTTTAAAAAATTCATTTTTAATATTAACAGATAAAATGATCCAAAAACACAAAAAATTAATTTCAAGTCAAAAAATCAAAAGTGCAGTTGGACCGCGATGCCAAACACCACCTTAAAACACTCCGGTATAAGAAATCTTGGAACTTAAAGTACCTTGAGCAAAAGAAAATTGGAGATTTTTTGACCCCATCTCCAGTCATATACAGTATCCTTCCACAAAAGTATTCCATTTCCTACCAATGATTTTGAATTTCCATGAATAGTTTTTACCTTTCAAGACCTAATTTTCCTGAGTACGATCTATACTGGTTGTAGAATGAGAGGATGAGTTAATATATGAAAATAACGATATAGCATTGAAAGACAAGTTAAGTCAGGCATTGGTCCATTCATTGCTAGATTTTCTGGCATTCTAATTCATCTTTTCTTTCGACAAAACTATAGAATTCAAGCCCCAAACTCTTCCCCATTCAAATAGATTCCATTAGAAGCATATGATAAATAGATAAAAAATCATTGGTAACTAATATCTGTGACAGCTTAGTTTATACATTTGTAGTTCTTAGTATTCAATAATGTGCAGAGAGTCACCATAATATGCTAAATGAAATTCAACTAAAATAATAGTTAATGAGGTCGATCATTTTCTTAAGGAGAACATGAAGACATGAAACAAGATTCTTGTCTTAAAAAGAACTTAAGCGAAGGAAAAGGGATGCAGAAAAAGCTAACCTAGATTGGACATCCTCCTTGCCACGCAATCTCTTCATGACACAGGCTATACCAGCATTAGTTCCGGTCATTACAGCAAAGTTGCGAGCTTGTATTAAGGGACCACCAGCTAAAGCCTGTAGGTGAAGCATATTGTTTGTTAAACATTAGCGCAGACTCTTCACAGAAGCAGTCTCAATAGTTCCAGTCACCACGTAATCAATCTACTTCAATATATTGACTAGAAGTATAACTCCAAGAATAAACCAATTCTGAAGGATTTTTGCCCTCTCCACCACATTCATCCTTGGAATCCTTAACCGAGTTTCAAGGGTAAGTATGTGAGACATAGAACTCATATGTACCAAACAGAAAGTTACCATTTACATTACTAGAAGCAAATACTGTTTGGTAGATTTTTCCACAGGGATCCTCATCAAACTTGTGAGCTACTATTCCAATTTCCAGGATCACACAGAATTAAAACAAACAAAGGAAGAAACACTACCAAAATATATGAATTCAGAAGCAAATAAAATATGGCACCACACAATCATGTTAAGCAGAGAAAGTTCAGAAAAATTAACTACGATGCAGTAAAGAGTAAAACCCTATTTTATCTAACTCAAAAACTTTCATAACAATCACCTTGTAACTTGATGATGAAACTAATTCAATGTTATCGGAGGGAAAAAAAGTTTCTCTTTAAGATGTTCATTTAGGGTAATTAATCTTCTCCAATTTCAAAGCACAGTAATTCAAGTGCGGTAAAAAGATAAACCCTTTTGTAAGAAGTATACATGTAATAAACAGAAAAATAAATAAGAAGAGCAAGAAGCATGGGGTGAGTATGTAAGGCAGGCAGGGTACTTGAGCTTGCTTGAGAGAGGCCATGGCTTGAGGGTTGAGAGCAGCCTGGGGAGGAGTTGGCATAGAGGAAGAAATGTCGGGGGTGATGGTACCCATGATAGCTCCGATGGCAGCCCCTTGAACACCGCTGGTGGCAGTGACAACGAAAGCCTCGACAAGCAAAGACTGTTTGGACAACCAAGACTTAAAGCCATCCTCCAATTCCTTATACTTGAACTGTACGAACTTAACTGGGTCTTGATTGGGTAGCACTTTGGACACAATTACTCCTTGTTTACCTTGCTGCTCCATTTCTTTCTTTCTCCTGCCACAGTTTGTTGCTGCCGCCGCTGCTTCGAGCTTTGTGGATAGAAAAAGATACAGGAGAGGAGAAAGACTTCCCTCTCTCTTGCTTTTGTTTTTATTCCCTTCATTTCCTTTTATCTACCGCTTGGGTGTTATTGATTTTCCCCTTTTTTTGTAATAAATTAAATAATTAATTGCTTGTAATTTATTTATTTTTTCCATTTTAACACAAATATGGTATGATTGCTAGGGGTAGTTAACGTAATAATTCTTAGTAAATATTGATGAAACACAATATATTACTTGATGATAGAGCCCTTCCCAACTATATGTTAGGGAAGGGCTACGAATGGGCCTATTGGGCCGGCTGTATCATATTTAAGTTTAGTAAGGGATGTATAGGCCCATTATCGTCTCTAAGTCCTCGTCCTTGACGCTGTAACTAACTTGCAAGCAGCAAAGAGCAATGCAATTGCAAGCATGCAAAGTTGCAAACAATATTTAATGCGAATTGCAATGGCGCTCAACGCAATCCCACCATTGATTGTTTTGTGCTGCTCTTCTCTTCTCTTCTCTTCTCTGGTAAATATTCTTCTCTCTCAATTTTCTTTCTTTCACTTTACTTTATGATATTGATTCATGCAGCACCATTTCTCTCTTTCCGGTTCCAGTATTACATATTTCCTTTTATTTATTTTATTAATAATTTGAAAATAAAACGAGCGTGAAGTGGTCTTGCATCTACGAGTTCATTCCATAACTACTGCATAATTTCCGTTTCGTGCGTCTTTATACGAGTGGTCTTCTATGATAGGTAGTTTGTGGAGGTGAGTTTTAGGGGTGCTTGAGCTGTTATGTTGATGGTGATAAGGAGGGATTTCAATGTTTGTTTGATTACCAGCAGAGGTAATGTTGGTTGTCATTCTGGTGTTGACAGGTGAGAAAAAAAAATGACAGAGGAGAAGAGAAGAACAATTAATTGGGAAGAATCGATGTGAGCTATGATTCCATGAAGAGCTGTCATATATGAAGGTTTTCCACACTGTTTTATTAAACAAATCTGGAGTATTTATATACATCGAAGTAGAAAGAAGATGACTACTGAGTTACAAGAGAGACTCGAAGTCTCAACCACTTTGCTATGTACAAGAAAATATTTGAATTTAAATGTGGATACATTCTGATAACAGATATACTTGCTGATAATTGATTCATGCAGCACCATTTCTCTCTTTCCGGTTCCTGTTATTTATTTTATTGGATCAAACAATTTGAAAATAAAACGAGAGTGGAGTGATCTTGCATCTACGAGTTCATTCCATAACTACTGCATAATTTCCATTTCGTGCGTTTTTATTAAATATGTGTCAATTCGTCGCAACTGCATACGAATATCGCTTAATTATGCTCCTGTTATAACGTTTCCAATTCGAACTCATTAAACCTTTCCCTAACAGGCCTCAATTCTGGCATTGTCCTCTGATTCAGCAGCCTCTTCACCCAAGGCTAGTCCTTCTAGGGGTGATACAATTGATTCTCCATCCTCAGACGAAGACAACCATCTAGTTGCTCCAACTAGTACTGACTCTCCGTTGAATAAGATTTCCAAAGCAAAAGGGGGGAGCAAAGAAAAGGAAAAGAAAAGGTGAAACAATACTTTTTTTGTTAGCGATTACCATTGGTGGGTTTCCAAGTTTGTCTTGGTTATCACTTCTTGTTCATCTGCTTTAATTATAGATATCATTTAACTTCCTAATTTCAAAGTGCTGTCTTGGATATATTATTAACAGACATAGTTTTTGTGTATCGTTGGGTCTTTTGTCTTAATAATTTGTAAATTATTTGGTCTCTTGGTGTGTCCTTCAGACATTATTTTCTGGACCATGTACCGCCCATGCTTAAAATTGGGCTTGCTTCTGATTTGGTGGTTCTGTGATTTCACCACAAAATATATAAATCTATGTATGTAAAGAAACGAGTACATAAATTTATTCATGCATGCACAAGCACATTAGAGACTAATTAAAAGCTTTATGATGCAGGGCACTTGCTGAGTCTGAAGTATACCTCATCTGGAAATTCTGAAACACACCCATGACTTGAAAGGTTTTTTCTTTTGTTTTGTTATGGTGATTTGGTAGGATTTTTCCAATATTTCCCCTCTAATAGAACCAGAAGAGAGCTCAACCATTTCTTGGTGGCAGGTTCGTTAGATTTTCAGAAATGAAAGGTCTTTCTCCCTTCAGAATCATTATGCATGATTTCCCAGATTCTGCTCACAGCAATAATGTTGATGTTGCTACAACTAAACTTCATTAGAAAGTAGCTCGAGCAATCTATGAGAAGGTTCCCAACAAAAAAGTTTTACTGTTTTATTTCCCCTGCTTTCTACTTTACATTATCACGCAGGATCTTATGTGCTTTTCCTTTCTCTCTCATTTTTCACCTCTTCTTGATTCTTGGCTCCGTGTCGACATCCACCTTGAAAACTTCGTCCGTATCTTTTTGTTATGCATACCTCCATGAAGAGCTCGCTTATGATTTTGTTAACTTTATTGTTTCGGGCACAATATGCAGAACAGCAATAGCTCCTTCCATAACATTTTATGCTGTCTGTCAGGGGATCTCTACTTGAATTTTTTGATTTGCTAATTTAACACCCTCCCCTCTTCACTTTCTCGTCCATCTTGGTCCCCTGACTTCCATGGGTTCTGTTCTGCATTTTACTTTTGGAAGGGATGATTGCATGATATAGCATCTGGTTCTTTGGTCAATCCGAGGCAAATGTTTGCCCTTTTTGCTCTCCAGATTACTCATTCCATGCAAATAAGATGGTTTATCTTATTATTTGTGTTCTTGTGCTTGGTCAGATAGAGACTACCATGAATGACTTCATTCAGCTTAAAACGCAGTCTAATGTTTCTGGATCTGAAACTATGGTTGAAGATTAGGGTTTTTTTAGTGTTTTCTTTAGCGTACTTACTTTATTAAGAAATATTCCTTTGAAAAAAAACACTCGCTTTTGTAGTTCGCTGAAATGACTTGTATGAGTAGGAACGTTTGAGGGTTTTTCTTTGTTTTCTGAAGATGAGTGACAAGATAACAAAGGCTACTGCTCATCTAACTGATCAGAATGAGGACGTCGAAGAACCATCCAATGGAAAGATTAAGAGAAAAGCTGAGAAATCATTTGTATGTTCCTAAACCTTTTCTAATAATTCAATGTCTTTAGTGAACTGCCCAGAACCGTTCTTTTGCTAAGCTTTACAATATATTTCATCTGGGCTTCTTTATGAAAGTTTGGATGCAGGGCGTGGCTCGAAAGAAAGGAAAGCCACGGCGAGTAAAGAAAGAAAGAAAGAAGACCCAATTATCGAAGAAAGACAACAACACTCGCGTTGCTCATATTTATCATATATATTTACACAATCATGAGCCATTGATGACCGGATATAACCTAGCTGATTAAGGTTGATATAGAAATCACAATTTGATCAGTTTTCTTTACTTGTTGGATTTAATTATCATAGCTTATTTAATTTATTTTGAAAGAAACTGATGGTTATTTTACTTTTGTTTTTCACACCAGTAAATTGGTGTCTGGTCACAACCTACCACTTTCGCTGCTTCTACAATGGAAACACTGTAAACTAATTCAATTTGAGAGCTATAGAATTGTGAACCAATTCAATGACAACTTCATTATGGGAAAGGATGCATTATGTCAATCCTTGCGCAAGATTTGTGAAGTTCACCGTTCAGATACAGGCAAGAATGTGTTTTGTGGAATTGCTCCATCCTGGCAAGGCATATAAGATTCCATCTATGCGCACAAGGTTAGATAGAGGATGAGAAGAAGGAACAGCAGTGGAAGAGGTTGGAGAATGTTTGAGGAGGAAACCAGCTTCATTGTCTTCCCGTTACTGGGATTGGGAATCATAGAAGCTGCCTGTGCCCCGTCAGGTGTCTTGATCCTGTGTCAGAGATTCATTATTAATATTACATTTCTTCAAGAGAAGCAGAAAAAACAGGATCTTTTTGTGATCCCAGCAGAAGAACTAGATAAAGAGGAAAAGAAGCATTACCCCATTGGCTGTGGGGCAGAAAATGATGGCATAATCATCAGCCTTGCAAGTGAAAATGCTGGTACCATCGTCGAAAGCATAGCTATAAGCCCTTGGACAAGCTCGCTTGAAAATGGTTGAATAAAAGGAGGGCTGGCATGTGGTTGGGTTGGCAAACTCCCCGCCGCAGCAGTACTGGTCCAGACCAAAGGCCTCACATGCACTCTTACATGCAACCACCCCTCCCTCTCCACCATCATCACCGACCAGCTGAAGCTCCTTTGGGCAACCTATTGAAGTTTCAGGGATGAGAAGTTTCAAGGGATTAGGTCATTGTGTTACCGAGGAGCCGAAGGATGTTCTCAATGGAATCTAGTTGAAGTTGGGAAACCTTACCCATGTTGATATCTGAAACGCAGCCAGTGGCATTGCACTCACCATGAACCCCAACAGGTGCGGCAACAAGAGGCAAATTGTAGCCGTCCACAAGGCTGACATCATAGTAATCTTTGACATCCCCTGTGCCAAGGGTTACCTCAAAGAGCGATGCAGGTGGAGTTGCACCCATGCCATTACATTCCAGCCTTCCACCGCAGTCCCCCGTTTGACAGGTGCCGTTTCCAGACTCGTCAAATGTGCATCCTGTCCTTGCCCAAATCCCGACCTGACCACCCTGGGACACTTGGAATGCGCATGCTAAAACCAGAATCCAGGCGAAATCCAGTTCTTGCAAGTTGTGGGGTGCCTGCTCCGGCTAGGGTTCCGGGCCATATGGTATAGGGGCAGTTGTTTGTTATTGTAAACGCGCAGGAGCATGAATCAGGGAATAGGAAAGAACACAAAACTAGAGGGAAAAGTGGTACCACCCGGTGTATCTTAACTGACATTATGAGAATTCTGGTGGGATGTCAAATGGAGGCTCAGGAGAGACGGATAGCAGAGGGTTCTTACATCTTGCTTACATAGATATGGGGGATGAGAATCTAGCAGGGAGAGGAATCTCGTTGCCTTGGCTGAGCCCTGAGCCGCAGTATCACTTTTCTGGGTTGAGTATTTCTTTTACACGGATGGCCTCATGCCGAAGCAATTCCTTCCTTGATAACAAAGCCACGCTCCTGTCGCCTTCTCTTAAACTGAAAGAAAAATGAAAACATTGAATGAGGAGGGATTTGCCTTGATTCACAAGCCCATACCATCATGTGATTCAGATGACAGCCCTCACCACCCCCTTCTTCTCTCTGCTTTCCTTTTCTTTTTCCCTTTTATGAACTGTGATTATATATTAATCCTTTTTTTTAAGTCTCCTATTACAACCACCTTGTATTCATCACTGATATGAATGATCCCCGATCGTTAAACTTGTTCATAAAAGGGTCAAATTAGACGAATGTTTACCAACAAATCACGAGAAACAAATAAAACCGTGAACAGACCAGGAAAAGCGTGTTCTTTCTTGGCCATTATCAGAATTCAAGGTGCTAATACAAAAAAAAATCCAAAATGCACCAATCTGAAGCCGACTCCTCACATTGGAAAAGAAAAAAAAAGGTGGAGATGAGGGCAGTTTCAGACCAGAAGGGGACGCTACCATCCAAAATGTACATTCGACATGTGCTTGTTCATGTGGACTTGCAGATTGTTCTTGTTCTTGTTCATCTTGATCCCCGATGCTGAAGCTGGTGCTTCGCTTTGCATCCATACATTCATGAGGTTGAAAGCCAGCAGCTCTTCTCATGCAACTTAGCTAGCTTGTCTTCAAGGCTTCAAAGCTCATCAAAAATATAATAAACTTCTTTTTGCCTCTGCATTCACAGTCCGATAGTCCTACCAATTAAGTTCCATCTGCCACATTAATAGACTAAAGCAGGATCGTTAAGCAAGGCAGTAGGTACTCGACTGAAAGCAGACAATAAGGTAGGCTCTGAGAAACATCAGTACAACATAGCTCAGCATCATTTGATAAGCAAGAAATTAGACCTTGAAATACCTGTATCATAAAGTAGAGGCACTGATCTGTTAAAAAACAAACCAACAGTCAAAATAAGACATCATGCATCTCAAATTCAATTCTTCAACAATGGAGAGGTGAAACTTCAAATAAGTGCACCATCTTCTCAATCCATCAGCAGTTCCATGCCACATCATTCACCACAGCAAGAAATGACAGAAATTCCTGTAAAGGATTAAACAAACTCCCCTTAGACTTTAAATTTTCAGAAACTTTCTCAAACAAAATAATTCATAAATCACAACAGAGAAGTAAATTTAAAGTCTCCAGATTTGTATAAACTCCAACCCCTGCAAAATTAAAAGTATATTCAGGAAAGCATCCATCATTCGAAAAGCAAAACTAAGTAAACAACAACAAAGAAAAGCAAGAAATCACCGCAATATTAATCTTCAACCTGCAATAAACGAGACACAATAGAGCAAAGAAAGCAAGTAAGTTTGACCACAGAACAACGCAAAAGAGACCCTTAATATGAATAACCTGATAAGACTATGCTGCGTAACCAACAGCACCCAAACACAACCACCATCCAATATCATAAAGTGCAGAAATAGCACAGAAAAATTAACACAAACTTAAGCAGCAAAAACAGAGACTGATGAAGCTCGGTAAAATCAATACAAAGGTAACAAAACAAACATGCACAAAATAAACACATCCACAACAACAGATCAAAATACAGTAGACACAAAATAATTGCAAAATGAAGTAAATCATATAGCTAAAAATGAATACTATACTATACAAGTCTTCCAAAACACCTGAAAGCACCTGTAGTTTGTTAAGAGTTCAAAAAAGAACAGGAGGGCTTGAATGAAACTAAATTAAACTCAAGGTTCATAAGAGAATGGATGGAGCGAGTTCAAGATCCCCTATCAAAAGTCAAGCTACGCTATTGGAACCGCTAAATAGCATTACACATGAGAAGTAAATATAACGTTCCTACATAGAGGAGGAGGACTCTTATGGTCCACCGTAATAATTACCAAACATTAAGTTCAAAGTCATCCATATCCGTTCCATGAAACATATAAAGGAAAAACTTCAAAGGAACATCACGAATAAAAAGAGAAGGGGTTATTTCAAGTATACGATATATTATATCTAGCTCATATCCATGCCATCTCCAACTTGGCTGCAGATTGGACTGACAGCAGAGAAGGATCTCTCGAAAGGAGAAGGATGGAACTGTGCATCCCGCCTGCGCTTGAAAGAACAGCTATCAGTGGGAGCATTGCTATTCTCAGCATCGAGCTTCCTGCGAACTCCTCTGACAGCCTGCTCCTCAGCTGGGAGAAAGGGGGAAAATCTGGCGACTAGCCCGGCAAAGGGAAGAATGGTTGTCATACAAAATTCTCTGGTTACAATTCTTGTCACAGATGTGAGTGAGACCAGTGAGCCTGCAGCGGTACATGTTGCCAAAGACATGTTCATTCTGACACTTGCAGTCACATTTGTGTACAGGAATTGGGCCATCAAGGCCAAGGATAGTGGAGAGATAAACAACATTGGCAGGAGCAGACATCATGGATTTACCCAAAAACCTCCATTGGCAGATTGGAAAAAGGGTTCTGCAAAGCCAACAGGATAAGGTCAAGCCAACCGAGATGGAACTATAGTAGTGCTCGAAAGATGAGGGTCCAGGTTGTCCTCTCTGGCTTTTTTTATATATACCAAATTTTCACCCTTTAATTCAGTAATGAAAATGAAAGGAAAAGAATTATATGCTCTGCTCTCTCTCTCTCTCTCTCTCTCGCTCTCGCTCTCTCTCGTCGCTCTGTGTAAGAATAAAAGAAAAGGAAAGAGGATTCCGACAAGAATTCGAATTACAATCATCATATATATTTACAAACACCAAGCAGACACTGAAAATTGTGTCTGAGCGTTTCACGTTTCAAACATGCTAAAACAAAGCAAAACAGATCTGAGCTACAAAAGTAAGATTACAATTATTAAAAAAAAGGGGAAGATTTATAGGGTAAAAATAAGGAGTTTATTAAAAAAGATAAAAAGGAAATGATCGAAAAACAATAATAAGTAAAAAAAACTGACCTGATTTGATCTGAAGCAAACAGTAGAGAGCGAAGAAGAAGAAGAGCTAAGGCCAAAAGAAATGATCGATCGACGACGCTACCACTCCTCACCTGCAAAACAACCTAACTTATACCTAACACACGCGCGTGCACTCTCTCTCTCTCAAAAAAATTAAAAGAACAACAAGAAAATGAAGGTGAAATGGCAGGAGTGGATTTGGAGAAGGAGGAGGTATTTATAGAATTTTAATCATAAAACTTGATGTGGGCCCCCTCTCTCTTTGACTTGACCCTTCCTGGAACATACAAACAATACATATTATTATTATTACTAGCCACTTACCCGTGCTTCGTCATTACCAAAATTATATATTTTTCAAGGTAAAAAAAAATATTTATATTATAATATAAATTTGGTTAAAATAATAAATACGTGCAGAATTTCTGTAGAGTGCAAGTTTTTAATAAAATATATTAATTTTAAATTAATATAAATTTATTTGTTTAGTAAATTTCAACAAAATTATCAAATAAATTTATCAGCATCATTAGAAAAGCAGGAAAATTCGGATACCTGAATTATCGAATTCACTGTATTAGGAATAGTTCATTTTATAATTCAATTTAAATTAAACACGACAAACAAAATACAAATTGTAAAAACACCTACAATAACCAAATAATAAAAATAAATAGTTCATTTTCTATCTACAAAAAGAAAAAAAAAACATCCTTGAAAATTCATCTTCACGTTTACCATCATTATCATGATTATAACAAATAAAATTATTATCAAAATTATTGTCCAAACAATCAAAATCATTAAATTGCTCCGAAGAATAAAAATAAGAGCAAAATATTTTTACAAAAAAAATAAAAAAAAACAATCATTAAAATTATCATTATTATTGGACAAACAATGAAACCATAAAACTCATATGATCCAAAAAACAGATAAAAATAACAGAAAATACCAAAAAAAGAATAAAAAGAAAAAGATATCAATATTAATTTTAAAATGATAACCAAAATATATTAAAATTTTAGAACTGAATTGAATAAAGAAAACCTCAACAAAAAATAAAACAAAAAAAATATAAATAAAAACTAAAAATATAAATATATAAATACATCATATAAAAATAAATATTGTCTAAGAATAACAGAAAAAAACAAAAGAATTTTTATCTGTGTGGGTGTTTTAAATGTTTAAGGGTATAAATTGTGTGGGTTTATACAAAGAAGAATAAAAGGAAAGAGAGATAAATAAAAAAAATTAAAAATTGTTCACCACCAACGATGAGTATGACTTGGCATTCTGAGATTCAACTTGGCAACCCCTACTTGAATTTACAGCTCTAGTAGAGTCAAAAGCAAATGGCACACATGCTTGAGATTTTGCCTGGAAGTTGTTTGTCAACACAGCGATGGTAGACGATTTCAACCAACGCGGTCAAGACAAAACAAAGAATGTTCTCAGTAGGTGTCACAAATGGACGAAGAGCTCAATCGCAAAAATTCTCTCTTCTTTCTTTCCCAGAAAGTTAGTTTCTTTAGTCTTTTTGTTGTTTCATTTGTTAGATGCAGATTTGTTTTCGAGATTGGAAGGTTTCTGAGTTTTGACCACCTTAAATCATCAGATTAAACTTAAAGAGATTTATCTGTTTTTTTTTTATATACACAAAACTAAAAGATAATGAAAACACCAAAAACAACCTCACCTAACAACACAGAGCACCGGGGACATTAAGGCTAAAAGCGTCTGTGCACTGTCCACGGAAAAACATTGTAGCATGTGAATTTAAACACGGTGTATTGTAATGATGTGTTTTTGGTTTAGTTTTTGGGTCTTTCAGTCGGTTGATTTACTGGTTAGCTGAACAATAAAATAATTACTTTTAGCTCTCAAAAAAGACAAAAAGAATCATTGTTGTCGGGAGGAGCTTCACGGGCATTTCACAATTTTTTAAAATAGCTAAATATTAATCTACCCCCATATAAGATTTAAAAAAAATAAATTGGTCGGGATGGGTACAATGGAGATTTCCTATTTTTTGAAAATAGCTACATACTAATGTGTCCTCCAATAAGAAAAAATTGAAGAATTGGTTATAGGGGTATTCCGGTAATTGACCATATTTTTTTATTATTATCTGCCTAAAATTGTGCGCGTATGTGCCACACACGGGCGACGGTGTTCGACCTCACATTTGTTTTCAGGCGGTGCGTACAATATATTCCGGTGATGAAAAATGTTCATTCGGAGCATCTCCCGATGCATCATCATGTCCTCTTCCTCATGGTGCGCGCGCATCGTCACCCACGATGGGCGGTTTAGCGAGGGTGATAGGTTGAAAGTTGTTTTTCCCTTTTCTCTCTCCTGCATGCAAAAGTACAAGGCAGACCTCCGGTGTTTTCATTTCAGTCCATAGACTTTTAATTGTTTTACATGGTCCTGATTTCTATTATATAATTTTTTGATTTGATTTAATTGAGTCTTTCGATTGAAATTGATTATATATGTAGGATTCAATTCGGTTCTCATTCTTTTAATTTACGGATTGGTTTTAAATCTCTTAATATAATTGGTACAAAGGTTTTCATTTTTTTTCAATTTTTGTCCCTTGATTGAAATTGATAATATATTTGGTTTTCATTTTGACCCTTATACTTTTAATTTTTTATTTAAATTCTTTTTTTATTTCTGAAATAGTCCATATGTTTGTCCATGTTTATATATGTGTGATTTTAGCTTTAGTTTTTAATTTTTATTATTTTCTTTTGTATTGAGGTGGTATTTTAAAAAAAAACATTTAGTTCTTAAATTTTAGTTTGTGTTTATGATAATTTGAAAATTGATATTTTCTGTTTTTTTCTCTCTTTGTTCTTTCTTTTATTTTTCTTATTAGTTTTTTTTTACTATTTTCAAGTCAACTATTTTTTTCTCAACTAATATTTTTTTGTTTTATCATTTAATTTATTTTATTGTTTGCTCTCTTGTTAAAGTTTTTATGATTTTTTTTAATCATTGATTTAATTTTGTTTTTTTCATTATTAACACGATAATAATAATTTTAGTTTTTATTCGTACTTACTCTTTTGTTAATTTTTTTGAGTATTTTTTTCTCGGAAAAATTTAATATTTTTTATTATTTTGGTAGTAATAGTAGTGATAATTTTAGATGTTAAGACTTCAATGTTGTTGTTGTTGTTATAATAGAGTGTGTTGATTTGTTTTATTATATTAAACTTTACATATAAAAATATGATATTTTAACCTCAATAGTTATAAAAATTGTTTGCTCGATCTGCAACGTAGTGCGGGCAATTAACTAATTATAAGCTAAAAGAGGACGAGATTTTAAACAATATTAGACAATGTTTTGTAGCATTGTGAATTGGAATAGTAAAATGACTATTTTGCCTTCCGTTATAGTGATGAACATTGTTTTGCACTCTTTATCTAGACTTAGAAGCACTATGGATTGGAAAAGTAAAATTACTATTTTGATCCTCAATTTACTGTGTTTTTTAATCTTAGCTCCGTGGGTATTTTTGTTTTTTTTCCTTTATGTGCACAGTAAAATAATCATCATACTCATGAATAAGACAAACTAACACAGGAACTGTCGGGCATAAAGTTCGTTGCATGTTTTTTTAAATGGATAAATACAAATATACTCTGTATAAGATAAAATTGCACAGTACACTCCAGGGACAGTAGGGTCATTACATTATTTTTTTAAATAACCAAATACGTATATACCCTCATATAAGACAAAATCAAAGCATTGTATGTAGGGGTGTGATGGTAATTGACTATTTTTTAATTATATTTACTGGCGAGTTACTATTGGCGCATCGTTGGACACGCTGTCCATTTTCATGCTCACGCGGGGTTCGGACAACGCGTGCGATGTTTTTCGACGAGTAAAAATGCACAACTAGCGCTTATAATTATTCTCCGTTATGTTCTCTTCCTCATAGTGCGGCGCGTGGGGTTCTAAGGTAGCCGAAGACATGTCAATGGTTGGTTAAAGTTTTTTCTCCCTTCTCTCTTGCGTGCAAAGTACACGTCAGACCCCATTGTTTATTGGGTTTTCATTGTAGTCTCTGATCTTTCAATTGTTTTGTATGATTCTTATTTTTGTTATATAAGTTTTGATTGGTTTCAATTTTATCATTCAATTGAAATTAATTATATATTGTAGTTTCATTTTAGTCCCTAGTTTTTTAATTTCTCGATTGGTTTGAAATCCTTTATATTTTCAGTATTAACGTTTTGATTTGTTTTAATTTTATTCTTTAATTCAAATTGAATATATTTTTTAGTTTCATTTTGGTCCCCAGTCTTTTAAATATCAGTTTTGTGTTAAAAATTAATTTGTGTTGATGATCATTTGAAAATTAATATTTATTATTTTTTTCTCTTTATTTTTATTTATTCTTCAAGTAAAATATATTTTTTAAATCTAATAATATTTATTTTTGTTTTGTCATTTGTTTTGTTTTTTAATTGCTTTTTTGTTAATATTGTTAGCTGTTGAAATTTATAATTATTATAGATAAAAAATTCAAAATAATGATAATGATTATTTATAAGTTTTTTTTTATTATAAATATGTGAGATTGATTATATATTTTGATATTTATTTACTATTAACGAATGACCTAGGTTTTTTTAAAATAAAAATATTAGTGTTTTGAAACACTTTTAATATAATAATATGAAAAATAAATCTTATAAAAAAAATTAATTTCTTTTTCTAACAATAATTATGGTGTCATCGATAGTATGAACAATAATAATTAGAATATGAATTATTTATAATAATATGTATAATGACAACTATAATAATTATGATAATTTAATAATTATGATAATAACAATAACAATAATAATCAAAATCATTCCTCAATTGATGTTATTTTTCTTAAATGTTGACTTTTACGACTTTTTTTATGTATGATATTTCATATCTAATACCAAATAAATAAAAAATATACGAAAGTCTCACGTAGACAAAACAAGTTGAAAAATTGGGACAAATTATCTACAATGAAAAAATATAGGAGCCAATTACCCTCCACTTCTCCATAGCCATAAACAAATTTTTTTTAAATGCAAAAAAATGTTAATGGTCTTAATTTGTTTTATAATGCTATATATATGAGCAAAATAATCGGCTTACACAACTTTCAATTCTTACTATAACAAAAACATTTATAATAATAATAATAATAATTGTATATTAAGTTTTTATTTATTCATTTTATTATGGAAAAGTGCGTTTAAAATAATGATAACAATTATCTTTAAGGATTTTTATCTTAAAAATAATTATATATTTTGATATTCTTTTGATATGAACACCTTTGTGTGTGTGTGTGTGTGTGTGTGTGTGTAAAATGAAATAAGTTTTTTTTAAGCTCTCAAATTAATTTAATCCTAGTATTCTAAACTACTTCAAATATAATAATATGAAGAACAAACTTGGAAAATAAAAAAAAATGATTTTTTTTATAACGATAATAATAGTGGCAACGATAATATTGTCAGTAATTAATAATTGTTACATTAACAACTATAATAATTATGACAATTTAACAATCATGATAATAATAATAATAATAATAATAATCAAGATAATTCATTCATTAATTATATTTTTGTGAAAAATTAACTTCTACAATTTTTTTAATTTGAAAAAAAAAAACGATTATAAAACTCTAAAAAACTATCAAGTTCGATATCGGTTTTACAACAAAGTTATCAATCTAAATGATTGAAATATTTATATCAGTTAAAAAATAAAACAAAATATTATTGTTTTTATCTTTATTTAATTTCCGGTATATTCAATACCAAAACACTCTGAATCAAAGCTGTCAATTCCGTGCCGTTCCGCCCGGGACGGCCGGAACGTGCCATTTCATTGAGAAAACCGGGACAAAACAACATCGGTTTCGTCCCGGTTTTCATTTCGGCCGAAACATCCTGGTTCTGTTCTGGGTGGGCTGTTCCGGTTTCAGAATCGAAACCACGTCGTTTTAATTTGTCAATTTCAATTTTCATCTCAAAATTTAAAATCACAGCTTCGGGCTCCGGCACCCAAAAAAATCTTCCCCAAATCAATTTTTCTATCATTCTATGTGAACTCAAATCTCAATCCCTAATCCAGTAACCCCTCACCTCAAAATAGCAGCCCTAATCCCTAACTGAAAATCGCAAACCCCAGCCTGAAGAGTAAAAGTAAAACACATACGGACATACCTTCCAAGTTTCCAGCCTTCATCCCTTGAAAAACAGCACGGCCTTCATCCCTCGTTGACAGCCGCGCCTCTCTCTGTAACAGGTATCTCTCCCGTCGCATGAACCATAATGTTTTATCCGAACAGAATTCTGCAGAAAATGTTAAATGGTTTAGCTTTGCCTTGTTTTTCTTTTTCCTGAAGTAAATCTCTGTGGTGCTGATGGTAATGTTCACTTTAGGGTCTTCTAGTTTAATGATTTGCATTTAAAGGAAAGTTATGTTATCCACATAAGAGGCTTCCTGAAAAGCATTTCTCATTCTGCACATGCTTCCGGGTGAGAAATAAAAGCTACAAGTAATTTACATATCTGTTGATAGTCTTTATAATAAGAATTTTACATGAAATAGATATGTTTCATTAAGTTAATTTGGAGATGTACTAATAATACCTTCAATTTTTCCCTATAATTGATAACATTGATCTATTAAATGAATGGATTTGTGAAGAACCCGATCTTCTTGATGAATGTCGATGTGTTGGCCATTATATAATTTATATTGGAGAATAATCAAGTGTGGTTCGCAGACAATTTTTTGTAGGGTTAGAAATTATAATTTTGAATTTGAAAAACATAAATTCAAGATTCAGATTTCAGAAGGCCTCTGTTTAAACAAAACAAATTAGAACCCTTGAAAATCAAAACAAACTCCTCGGTAAGGTGCACCCATGCCCGCTGCCATGAAAACCCATGATGTATCAGTCTCGATGCATGATTTTGCTTCTCTCTGTGGGTGTAGGCTGGCTTATCATGCTCTGTTAAGTGTTAAGTCTTTCGTTTCCCTACTTTGCTGGTGTTTTTGATTTTGGAATGGATGATGTTTATAAATAAAAAAATCCCTTCTGCTTTGGTGTTTATGATTTTGGAATGGATGATGAAGGGCTTAAGCTTGTATATGATAAAACAGAACAATGTTATCAATTCCATTTGATTTTTATAAATTGAAATTGTTTATGATTTTGCTTGCAGACTTAGTAATTTCCCCTCTTCGGGGCTTATAATGTTCCAAGT
Organism: Salix udensis; assembly: GCA_029204005.1. Lineage (NCBI taxonomy): Eukaryota > Viridiplantae > Streptophyta > Magnoliopsida > Malpighiales > Salicaceae > Salix > Salix udensis. The sequence goes on from CM055033.1 coordinate 4,073,531, forward strand.
ACAATGTAAACTAATCTTTTCCCATGCACAAAGTCCTTCATAGTGATGAAATTGTTTGTTGGATTTCTTGCATGTTTCATATAACATAAGCCAAGTACCATATTCTTTATGCTGATTTGCTTATCCTGGAAAAATTGTCTTTACGAGCTAGGTGAAGGATCATGGTGGGATTTAAGAATAGGTACATGGTAACAGAAGTTTTCCTGGATCCAAATCGAGATCTTGGAGTGGATGATCCTATTATAATAACACAATATAATGTTTCAAAAGCGATTAAAGATAGTATTCTTGTAAATTTTGGGGAGTGTGGTTTGGCTTCATCTCTTGGATCGTTCCAAGGTATGTAATTTGTTTCCAGTTCAAGTTTTCTGTTGCTTGCAAACTTCCCTTTACCTTGCTACAAAACCTTCTATCACCCTTCTAAATCTGGGTTATTTGCAGTCAAGTATTTGAATCCGATTACCAAGCTATGTATCATCAGAACCTCACGAGAGGAGTACCAAAAGGTCTGGTCTGCAATTACCATGGTTAGGCGCATTGGTAACTGCCCAGTGCTATTCAACTTACTAGATCTAAGTGGTGAGTTTCTTCTTTCCTTTACCTCTCTCTCTCTGTCTCTCTCTAACTGAACTCAGTGATAAGCTGGAAACTGTTCTTTAGCAAATTGATAATGGAGAGAAATAGAACAAAGAACATAGAAAAAAGGTTACTTAAACCTGCAAACTTCCTGCCATCTGTTATCAAGGTAGAAAGTTCAAACAAATAATAAGATCAAGCATAGACTGAAAATTTGATGTCCTTGTGGGTTCAAGTGTTTTTGCAACAATATAAATTATCAATCGATCCCAAAAATAAACTATTGCCAATTGATCTTCTGCCATCTGTTATCAAGGTAGAAAGTTCAAACAAACAATTAGATCAAGAATAGATTGATAATTTGATGTCCATGTGAGTTCAAGTATTTTTGCGATGACATAACCTATCAATTGATCCCTAAAATAAACTATTACTATTTCATCACAACTTTCCCATAAGTTTTATTCTGATTTTACTTCCTTTGCGGGAATTAGATCTCGTACTTGACTTCTCTCTTCAATTTTGCTTGTCCTTGTTCTAGGAAGTATCAAGGCCTGTAAAGTTGCTGCCTTGAAGTGTGACGAAATGAAATTTGAGCACTACAAACTTGCATCTGGAGCACCTCTCTCTGCAGATGTTAATCAGCACATGCAAAATTGTCTTGAAAAGATCAAAATTCTGGAGCATTGAGTCTTGTGTTGGGTCGTAACCTATTGGCCTGCCAAATTTTGGAGCACTGCTTTGTTTTGCACAACTTATGAACAGTTTCAAACTGGCTATTTCTGATCTTTGGGGCTGTTGAAATTGAGGAGATGTATGAAATCATACTTGCTCCTACCATTTTGTTTTGCAGCATCATTTCAGGAACTTGTCCAAGTGAGAGAACCTGTGAAGAACCTTTGAGATGCTCTGTGCCGTGATCTTGTGCATCCTTTATCAAAGCAACTGCTTCGTGCCTTTTTTTTTCTTCTTCTTCTTTTTGAACTTGATCACTTCTGCCATATCTATTTACAGTTTGGTCATGTTTGTATTTGGGGGTGTGACCATGCTTTTAATTTATTTATTTATTGCTTCAATTTTTCTATTTTTTTTTGTATTTTGGATTGTTTTGATGCGCTGGTGTCAAAAATGAATTTTACAAAATAAAATGAAAAATATTATTTAGTTGTATTTTCAAGTGACCTTAATACCAAACACTATTGTTCACCTTTGAAGGTGCAGGTTCATCTGGCAATAAAAGCTGATACACGTTGGGGAGTCCACACACATAATAATGATATATTATCACTGCTCTACAATGTATCGAATCACATAGTAATAGCTTTTTCTTTACTATAGATTATCTATTCCTAATTTCTGTAAAACAGAAAAAAAATGAGTGGACAAGGAATGAGAAATCCCATCCCGCTATTGCTGCAGCGTAAATTTGGAGAACTTATTTAGCAGTGGAGTCTCATAGATTGCATGCCAAAATTGCAACTGCATTTGTGACTGACGTTACGAAGATGGCTTTCATGACCACCGCCAAACTGCCGTCAAGTATGCTTCTCATCCATATCTTCCATTATAAGTAAATACAATAAAATATTTAAGTGTTGCAAAAGAAAACATAAAGTAAAGTTAAATATATTAAAACAAATCAAGTGCTTGATAATTATAAGTTTTCCACAAACCTCCAATTCAACACCACAAGAAAAATTATGCCCTTACTTGTAAGAGGATGAATTCAAATGTTTGTAGTTGTGAGACTTGTTGTTATTGCTATACATAACATATATACACATTCCCCCATTATATAGAAAAAAAATCAATTATGTCTTGCATTAATAATTTGAAGTTCTTTGCCGGCATCGTTGAAATATGGATAAGTACTCCTCCATTTTTCACATGTTTTGCTCTTTCTTTATTACTAAACTAAATATATGTCTTTGTGATATGTCACAATTATTCATGTTTCAATTGTTTTGCTTTTTTCTCAATTATTTAAGATTTCATGTCCTTGCTTTTTTTCTTCTTTCTAAATTATTCAAGAAAAATATGTATTAATTTTTTTTCTTTGTTAATTCAATGGGCGGTTACATTTATCTTTATTTTTACTGTGAGTGATTGAGTCATTAACTTCTTAACTGTCTACTTATTTATTTGTCGAAACAAATATTCATAAAAATAAATTTATTATATATTTATGTTTAATAATAACATTCAAATGTAAAAGTATATATGTACAATAAATGACATTCATAACCATCTCGCAATGCATCGATCCAATTTTTGTCACAGTTAAAAAAACATTTCAGCAACTAAAATTTTAAATTATAATCCGAATAAAGACAAATAACATTCAAACAACTCATTTAAGAACTACAACAATATTTATTAAATTAAAATATTCTTAAAACAACCAAATTGTATATTCCCATATCTCATTGCTATAACATTTAAATAATAAAACGAGTGAAAACCAACTTAAAGCATGCATCGAATTAAAACTACTAAACATAAATTTGTTAGCTCATTATTTTGCAAATGTAAAGATATATAAATATTTTAGTAAACATGTAAAATAAAATAACATATGAAATATAGGTAGCACAAATATGGTTTTTAATAAATTAATGCTTTGAGAAAATAGAGCCATACCATGTTAATTAAACATTTTTATTTCACGCATATATTCGTTTAAGCCATTCGAACTTCTCTTCAAGACTTCCCATACTATACCACATTTTTTTCTTTCTTCGCAAACTTAGATGCTTAGTAATGAAGTCATGAAAATCATCATCGATTGACATTTCAGGTATTGAATGGAGCTCAACCATAACCTCAAGAATACTATAACCTTTTTGATCCATATGCAAAGAAGTGCAATCACTCTTAGTCGATATGCTTTCAAGTAGTTAATCCCACTCTGAAAGTATTTGAACTTCAATTCCAAATGTTTTCTTCTTTCTAGATCTCGACTCAGAACAATCTCTTTCTTTTTCTTTTGTCACTATTCCTTATGTTGTTGTTGTTCAACATATTCACCCGGGCCAACCATTTCAGAAATACCATTTGAGAAATTTGAAATCCTATCCTCCACTAAATCACTGCTTCCTTCTTCCAAATCAACCCTTATCAATGTTGGCGTTGATTGTGTCCAAATCAACTTCATTGTCACCAAGTACTCTTGACGATGGTGCCCATACAAAATGTCTAGTAGCGGTAATATTGGAATATATTCTATCAAAATTTGAACTTCAAAGATGACTCAATGCCAGCATGTCTGATTTTTCTAGCTACTCTAATTCTTGCATAAAATAAATACATATAAAAATTAAACATCTTGTAATTTTTTTCGTAAAACATTAAAACAATTAATGGAATATTTAGTTTGACAAAGATTAACTTGAATTTTTTTGATTTCACCACTCATTGCTAGCCGATATTATACATAATTCATTACTCCAACCCACATCAGTTTTCAAAAATCAATTTCATCCATATCCTCCAATCCTTTCTACATTCATCCCATTTGTTTTTTAAATGTGTTTTGGTGAACACATGACTAGTTTGTTCGATTCAGGTTGAAATCTTACACCATCTTGATTCATGTTCTCTCATCAATCACCAATCGACTCTTTGTGGTTGTTTTTGCACGGAAACAGTAAATATTCAAGCAAATAAAACTAGAGTAGCGTAGATAACAGGTTGAGTTGCGCTATCAGAGCAAATAATTCAACTCCACTTTTTGCTGAACCATTTTTTTAATAATGGTGAGGGCACATATAAAGGTTATTTTGGCAAAAATTATTCAATGGTAATTCTGATGCTATCTGTCGGTGGAGACGTGTGATGAGGAGTGTTGAGAAGTAGGCAAGTAACTCATAATTTTTTTTTGCAAGTTATGGTCTAAACTCGATTTTATACGAGTCATAAAGCAAAAAAAATGTGGTTCATGTGTGACCAAATGACACTCAAACTCATTTCACATACAGGTGTAAATTAGGGGAAGTAAGTTGGTTTTAAAAAATCCCTCGGGTGTCGCTCCTCCATCCATCTATAAATATCCCTTGAAATATCTCCCCTCTCCATCCGCCCCAGCCTAGCTAGTAGCTTATCTCTCTTAACTGAGTCCACATACAAACTCGATCCCGTGTTACACTTGGATTCTTTTTATCTCCCTCTCTCTATTCTGCAGCCAGCTGCATCAACAAAAACCAGAGGAAATTAAAGATTGATTAATGGGGAAAACAATTCTCGATTACTCCTTGGTTCCCTTGGGACTTGTTATTATGGTGGCATACCACATATGGCTTCTTTATCGAGTCATGAAGCACCCCACCAAGACTGTCATTGGCATCAATGCTATCAATCGCCGCTTCTGGGTTCGAGCCATGATGGAGGTCTCACATATATATCCCTATTCATTTCTTATTATATTGCTTGCATGCTAGCTTGTGTTTCTTGACCATCTTTTTTCGAGATTAAGCAGACGTCTGACCATTCTATCGGTGCAGGACGTGTCCAAGAATGGAGTTCTCGCAGTGCAGACACTGAGAAACAATATAATGGCATCCACCGTTTTGGCATCAACAGCCATCATGCTCAGCTCCCTTATTGCCGTTCTGATGTCAAGCGGCAGCGGGAATAAATCAGCCAGGAGTTTTGTGTTTGGAGACAGGAGCGAGTTAGGGTTGTCTGTCAAGTTCTTTTCAATCTTGGTGTGCTTCCTGGTGGCGTTCTTGCTGAATGTGCAGTCCATCAGGTACTACAGCCATGCAAGCATCCTCATCAACGTGCCCTTCAAGAAAATGTGCCTTAATCATCGCCATCAGCATCTCAGTACCGAGTATGTGGCGAGGTCTGTGAACAGGGGTAGCTATTTCTGGTCATTAGGGCTGCGTGCCTTTTATTTCTCCTTCCCACTCTTTTTGTGGATCTTTGGCCCCATTCCAATGTTTCTGTCGTGCTTTTTCCTGGTTTTCTTGCTCTATTTCCTGGATGTCACCTTCGAAAATGGGTGGCCGGCTGGTGGGGAGGAGGGCGGCGATGATGCTGGCCGCGGGGACGAAGATAAATTCGGGTCATCCCAAAATCAAGTTTGATTTCTTGACCGGTGTTGTACTTGGTGTGTACCGGAATAAAACAATAAGTAAGCAATGAAGTTTTAGGCAGAAGGAGACAGCGGGCAATTCACTTTCAATGCCAAAGTTGACTTGAATTGCGTTTCAACTCTTTAATAAAAGCTGGGGCTGTTTTTTATATTGCCGTGCGCAACAAGCGTTCCCATTTTTTTACGACCTTGAAAAGTCATAATCGAATCAGTTTACGCAAACAATGCCCTTCGCCTTCTCGGTCTCCATATATATATAATCGAATCATCCATTTTCTTACACCGGTGATGTTGAAATTCGGGCATCGATCGTCACAACTTTTTTCTCGTTTCGCATTTCGATATTACATGACAGATCATGAAATGGCTTAATATGTTTTTAAAATAAATGAATCTTGAGACGTACACTGGGAAATCTACAGTACTTGCTCTCCTTCCGCTGGAAATGTAGACGAGCAGTATCCCATGTAAAAGCAATCCCACCATTAATTCCCCCCCCGTGCTGCTCTACTTACCCCGAGCACTACGACGACAATGGCACGCCCACTTGTCACTTTTGGTTGGCCGAGCAAACTGACCTCCACTTTCCAGCCTGATTCTGCATTTGGTGGATATTTTTTTAGAAGAAGGTATCTTCTAAAGTGCAGTGGTAGATGCCAAAACCTCGACATCCTAGCTGCCCTAGCTAGCCCACTTAAGTTCCATTGTGTCCCGCAGAGAATAATATAAATCATATTACAAGATCTCACTTAAAAACTTGAGTTTTTAGGTGAGATGGTTCTTTAACACAGCGCGCCGCTCCAACTTGCAAGTGATCGAGAGACCCTTTTTAATATCACTGATTGAACTTTTAGATGAGATGATTCCTTAACACAGCGCGCCGCTCCAACTTGCAAGTGATCGAGAGACCCTTTTTAATATCACTGATTGAGTTTTTAGATGAGATGGTTCCTTAACACGTACCCTTATTAATATCACTGATGTTTAAGCTTTCATTCTTAGGATCATGCCCTCTCAAATATAAATTTGATGAGCCCCACAGGAAAAAAAAGAAAAGAAAAGAAAAGCTGGGACGCTAGCTATGTATAACCGCATTAGTTTGTTTATTTCTATTTTAAACCAGCACGTACGGCAGCACGTCTCATTAGCAATATCTGCAGTTTGGCAACAAGTCTCTGCTTGTCATGTATAATTATAAAACATATTTCTATTTTTAAAACTTGTTTTGTTGCAGACAGTAGTATCCACATGGGTTGATCATTTGACTTTGACGTTCTGTGTTTGAGTGCTACCCAAGGCGGAAAGGAAAGAACACAGCGCGCATTAACTGCTAACAATTCCAACAACATTGATTGCTCTCACTGACTTTGAAGAAACTTTGACGTTCTTCATTTGAATCCCCGTCTCCAACTGTTCCCAGTACTACCTATCCTTCGTCAAGCGTGTGTATTCCGCCCTGACTGTGATTGGATCTCGTTCGTTCCGCTTTCCAAAGGGTCTGTCTGTCACGGAGGTTTTCCTTTGCATCCATCATCGACGAACAGCTGTTCATCTATGACGCCCTCGTTAGCTCGTAGTCTTCAATTACATACGCACATATATATATATACATGTAAATATGAATACGTGTGCGTTTGCGTGTAACCACTGATAATCCGCCGGCAGGAAAATGGTAATTGTCAACTATGAAGTAATGCTGTCACCGATGAGCACATCCATTCCTCTTATACACGACAAGCGAAAAATATAACATCAAATCGGAATTTCAATTAATCAATTAAATTATATTCAAATATTATAAAGATAATCACCACTATCATAATATATAAGTGATCTAAATAGATAAGAAAGAAAGAAAGAAAGATAGATAGAATAAATCAAGAAATCAATGATATGAAAAAATATAATACCTCAAAATAAGATTTTTCAATACAAGCAAATCACTAAATAGTAGGAAGTACACAAGAACCCGATGATAATTTGATAATTATCATCATAAGTTATTAACTTAACATAAGTCTAATAGTTAAAACAAACTACTAAACAATGTTTAATGTGTCAGAATAAATCTAAATTAAAAACAATTATTCAACATTAGATAGATAAATAAATAAATAAAATTTGATAATAAAAACAAAGTCTTCATTCTAAATTTTTCTCATTTGGTCTGAATCTCTAATTTTCACAAATTCCTAGTAGATTTCAGTCAATTGAGAAGAATGACAGATGAAAATTGGTTCTTATCAATAATAAAGAAGTCATTGGGTGTTAAGCGAATCTATAAAGAAAAGAAGAATTCCCAAAAAAAAGTATAGTGGTATAAAGCAAGATTTGAGGGGAAAAACTATATTAGAAATTAAAAATGATATAACCTGAAAAGTTAATTTCATTCCAAAAGGTTATGAATTCAGTTGAAGGTTTAGAAACACAAACATTATTTAGTAAAAATACAATTGATGTTGAGTAATATGGTGAAATTACCTTCATTTTATTAATGATAGAATACGAATGACATCAACGCTATTGATGGAGGACGTTGTGAAGAGAAAAAAAGAAGAAAGAATGATGATAGCTGATATTCAAAGAGAGTGCTGAAGTTCAATAACAACTAAGATTTAAACTAATAGGATTTAAAGTTTGCAAGTTTTAATTTCACTATAACTTCACAATATTAAGATAAAATTCTAGTTAATGTAGCAATTCTTGATGCAGAAAGATTTGTTATAGACTAGTTTATTAGAATCATTGTTTAATTAGATACTTATATTTCTAGATAAATTCTTTTTCAATAGTTTAATTTGTTGATTGTCTAGGACTTGAGACCTATAAATATAATTGTATCTTTTGAGAATAAAAAACACAATTCATTTTACTCTTGTTCTTATTCCTTAGTTTGTTTTATTGACGTGAGCGTTCGGGTCAGCTTGACGCACCTCGACTAATCCCATGAACCCTAAAACTAATGATCTGTAAAGTTTTTAATGGCTATTATATTAGCAATTATAAAACTTAAAACTGAGATCACAGAGAAATAAATCCTTAAATCTCAAGTTTGTAGCACTGACCAATCAATAGTTCTTTAGCTTTATGTTAAGTATCTACGACACCGTATCCCTCCCTTCCAACATGTTGTCACTGAGAACCAAAATAACGGTGTGTTTAAACACAAAGAAGAGGCAAAGATCGATGATCCATATTTCTATTAAAGAAATAAAACTGACTCCACTAATTTAATGGTATTCTTTACTGGAAAACTGAAGAGGAATAAAGCAAGATCAAAAGAAACTTGAAAAGAACAATAGGCTCGTGGAAAAATGCAAGCCATTAGAATGATTTCAATATGAACCCCACAGTTTTTCAATTACTTATGCAAGCCATTAGATGTGCATTCCAGGAGGGAGAAAGGAAAGAGAGGATTCTCAACTAGCAGAACTTTCTTCTACTGGGACAAAAAGAAAAAGAAAACAAAACAGCGCTCGTTAGCCCAGTATAACTTGAATTACTGGCATCCTAATTGCAGATTAGAGGCTGCATGGTCAGAATCCTTGCTTTTAATCCTCGTTTTATACAATCCATACAGAATACCCGTTTCTGTAGCACTTCCGAAACTCTTCTAGCTAGGACATATACCTATATCCGTACCTATGGACTATATATACATATACATTACAGAAATCCCAGAACGGGCAATGACAAAGCATGATCTATACGTGTGTGTCTTAGATATAGTCTTCAGAAAACCTTAATGGACTATTTTTTTTTGGTATAAACCACACGGTGTTCTAGATATTGGTCCAAACTAATCCACGTTCATACCGGGTGGCCCTCAAAGAGGGTGAAAGTACTCCCTAAATGACCAGCTATATACAAGAGGAGGGATTGAACCCCTGACCTCTCTTAAAGGACGAGAGCACCCTCACCACTCATGCCAAGACCCCTTGGGTTTAATGGACTATGTTTGTGCGTGTATGAATGAACGAGGACACATGCTCATCATCTCTGGAAAGATTGCTTTCTCAATTGCATTTGAAAATTCAAATTTATTGATTTCGAAATGCTGCTTTCTTTTTCTTTTTCTTTTTCTTTTAAATAAGATTAGCAAGATCCCTTTAAATCATTTTCAGTTTTTGATAAATAAATGTGTTCTTTGTAAAAAGCTTGGCGGAGTAGCAAGCAAGAGAAAAGGCAAGCAGTGAGGTCATCTCATCACAAAAGTCTACTCCTTTGACTGTTTGATTCCTTAGACTTCAGATTCTGGTATCCACCTTCGTTGTTTCTCTTAAACTACTTAAGTACCAGATACTGTAGTGCACGTACTTTCTTACATTATATTTCGATTTTTATTAAAATTATTTTTATTTAAGTACTTTTAAATCGTTTTAATGTAATTATTCAAAAAAATATATTTTATTTTCTTAAAAAAACCAATCAACACTGCAGCCAATCACTCAGTACGTGTCCGTGTCCTGCCACAACAGCTGCGTTGCTAAAAAGGCCAAATTTCCGTAAATTCAATTCCTCTCTCTTCATCCTTATCTCAAAATCTCTCCATCTCCATTTCAGATCCCCGAATGCCAACGTCTCTCTCTCCGAAACAAACAATCAACACAATCCTGACCTGACATGGGTTTCGAAGGAGATGAGGAATCAGATGCTAACCAGGTGTCAACCCGATCAAGATTCAGGTACAACTCCCCATTGGTCCAGGTTGGCCTCATAGGACTTGTCTGTTTCTGTTGTCCTGGTATGTTCAATGCCCTCACTGGTATGGGAGGTGGCGGTCAGGTGGATCCCACTGCTGCCAACAATGCCAACACCGCCCTTTACACCACCTTTGCCGTCTTTGGCGTTCTCGGTGGTGGGATTTACAACATTCTTGGTCCTCGCTTTACCTTAGCTGCTGGTTGCAGCACCTATGTCCTGTACGCAGGATCTTTTCTTTATTACAATCATGAACAGCACCAGGCTTTTGCTATTGTTGCTGGTGCCATTCTTGGCATAGGTGCTGGCTTCTTATGGGCTGGAGAAGGCGCAATCATGACCTCTTATCCGCCTCCGCATAGAAAGGGGACTTATATTTCTCTATTTTGGAGCATATTCAACATGGGAGGTGTCATTGGTGGGCTGATCCCTTTCGTTCTTAATTACAACCGGAGTGAAGCTGCTTCTGTCAATGATGGGACTTATATTGGATTCATGTGTTTCATGGCGGCGGGGACTCTGCTTTCTCTGGCCATTTTGCCACCGAGCAAAGTGGTTCGCGATGATGGCACTCGTTGCACAAACATTAGGTATTCTAAAGTTTCTACGGAGGCTGTGGAGATTTGTAAGCTATTCTTGAATTGGAAGATGCTCCTCATTGCCCCCGCTGCTTGGGCTAGCAACTTTTTTTACAGTTACCAGTTCAACAATGTGAATGGTGCACTCTTTAATTTGCGGACAAGGGGATTGAACAATGTATTCTATTGGGGGGCACAGATGGTGGGTTCTGTTGGGATTGGATATATATTGGACTTCAGCTTCCAGAGTAGGAGGAAGAGGGGCTTTGTTGGTATTGGAGTTGTTTCTGTGCTTGGGACTGTTATCTGGGCAGGTGGACTTGCAAACCAGTTAGGATATAGCCACGAAGATTTACCATCCAAGTTGGATTTCAAGGATTCTGGTTCCGATTTCGCGGGGCCTTTCGTTTTGTATTTCAGTTATGGTCTGCTTGATGCCATGTTCCAAAGCATGGTCTACTGGGTGATTGGGGCCTTGGCCGATGACTCTGAGATTCTTAGCAGGTAATTCATATTCGAAGGTTTTTGTCTGTCTTTTTCGATCACCTTCTTTTGTTTTAACACTAAACTATGTTATCTGCATGGAGTTGCAGGTACGCTGGATTCTACAAAGGGTTGCAGAGTGCAGGGGCTGCAATTGCTTGGCAAGTTGATACACACAAAGTTCCATTACTTACCCAGTTGATCGTGAACTGGTCGCTCACTACAGCGAGTTATCCATTGCTTATAATCCTAGTCATGCTCGCCGTCAAGGACGAGCAGAAGGGTGACGAGGCATCTGCTAATCCTGCATCTGTGGATAAAGATAGCAAGCCAGTTTAGTCGCTGTCCATTGCGGGTAATCCAAAATTTCCATGTCTTGTGCAGCATGTCTTCGTTACCTTTTCCCCCGATTATTAAAGTTAGTTTACCGGTCTTCCATTGCTCTTAATATCTGGAACAGATTCGTTGTAGCTGGAATTGTCGGATCAAGAAGGGAAAAGAACTTGCTTTCCTTTCCAGACATGAAACTCCTCTCTGCCTGAAAACTGGTTCATTTCTAACAAATTAGAATTCTGATGACTTTGGCTTTCACTGAACATGAATGAAGAAAAGTATAGTTGTCTTTCACAACGTTATGCTGAAACATTCTAATCAAAGATCAATTTCCCTGGATGATTTTAGTTCTTGGATTCACTATAGAAACTGTTAGCATGTATAGCTATTTCCCAAGTTATCTATGAGGATTCGCAAGCACGAAAAGTATCAGTCCTTTGAAATAAGCAACTCTAAGATGCATATTGTATCATTAGCTACCAGAAGGACACTGCTTTTTGCCAAGACTCGTGGTGCTCATCAGATTTGCACTAACTTCCCGGATTCCGAGAAACTCTAACAAAAGGAACTAGGTACAAATAACCTTCTGGATTGAAGACAAGGGAGGTGGCATGCAGCTTCTGGTTGAATGCTGCAATTATTATATCTCAGTAAACAGACTTTTTTGATTCTGGAAATTATATTAAGTCGGAAGGAAATCCTGGAAGTTTATAAAACACAGTATTTTCTCTCTGACATTTGTAACATGATCTAGGGAAAAATCTAATCTAATGCATTCTGCTGAAGGGGCAGCAGGCTTTATATCCTTCTGGAGATAATAAATTTGATAATGGAGAAAAGAATTGGGAAAGCTTCTGCTTTAATTGATATTGGAGAAAAAGAATATGAAAAGCTTATGTTTTCTTTCTTGTCTTTGCACAACTCACTTTCTCTGTTTATAAAGGAATAACATCTAGTCTAAAATAAATGAAATTAAGATGTACATGTGAGAAATTAAATTTAAATCAATCCAGTTTGTTTTTCCGTGGGAGCAAATCTCACAACGCTTATTAACATACAAAAAAAGGTAATAGGATCTTTCTTGGATAAATTTTTTTTAATGGTGTAGTAAAGGGATGTCTTAGGAGAGAGTCCCATAAATCTGTACTGGTGGAGATAGTGTTGGCTTGAATTTCTAGTGGGGACTTGATGATTTTGTATTTGGACAGGTAGTGGAGATCATTATGCTCCCTTCCCCATGCCAGTCATCTCCATCGTTTTCAGGTCATGCAAGATATAAAAGTTAGGGTAAAATGTGATGATATAATGCAAATCACGAGTAAGTTTATGAAAAGAGAGTAAATTGACTTGAGAGATAGGTACATGGAGGACATTTTTCCGGAATAAGTTTTGATTAACTTGTGCTGAGCCAACAGATAAAGTGTCTTTGTGTGGGCCATTAAGCAAACTAACAGTGTTTTGGGAAGGTGTTTGATGCAAAAGATGAGAGGAGGAGGAGGAGGAGGAGGAGGAGGAGGAGGATATATGGTCAACATTTGGGATTGAGGTTACTTGTCACGTTTCCACAAAACTAGTTCTTACCAAGCAAAACTCATATCTGAATGTTTTTCTCTTATGTGAATTGAGGAAAGTTATGATATGCATTCTATGCCTTAGTGGGTTTGATCATACCGCGTGCATTATTAGCTGTGAAATGTTTGGTGGCTTAACTGGTGGAAAGCCAACGATGTAATAGTTGAGGTCAACTGTGTGTGCACCTCCCTCACAGTGTGTGCAATATAGGGATTTCCCTTTGCTATTTGTAGGTTGTGTTCTTTGATCTTCTCTTCACTTGCATGGCGTAAATAGTGCTATCATGAGTATCAGCAAGCTGCCATTGTTTTTCTTCTTGGAGTAGTAGGGGGTCGATTAATCTTATTCTGGGAAGTGGTTGCATCAAAAGGATCCAGAACTTCAGGATCCTTCTCCAATGGTGCTATGACTGTCCCATCAACAAAGCCAAACTTATTCTTGGATGGCAATGGCATGCCCAGTGTGATCTGAGGGGTGAATATAATACGGATCGTTGAGTCAACTTGTTTTGTAATGAAGCTACTGTCATGGTGGTTGACAGTGTAAGTGAGCAATGCCAGGCACAGGAATGGTGCTCTGATACCATAATTAAAAATGATATTGGAGAAAAGAATAGCAAAAACTTCTATTTTCTTTCCTGTCTTTGTACATCTCACTTTCTCTTGTATTTATAAGGAAGAACATCTGGTCTAAAACGTTAAACTGTCGAACAAATATTTAAAGTTCAGTACCTAATTACAGTAATTACAATCTCATATATTTGCTGAGATTTGATCCACAAATCAAGCTTTGATTGACGTGGGTTCTGATTTCCAACAGGAGAAGACTCTAGCCACGATGGAGAAGGATAGCATAGATATGAAATACGACACTAGTTACGCAAACTGTATTTCCTTTCCATTTCAGGTTGGCAAGAGCTGATAATTCAGAACCAAACACGGCAGCAAACTCGTGGCTTAGCAGAGCAGGAATGGTTATTGTGTCAGTTTGTAACATCAGGTTTAAAGTCATCCTCGAAATTAATTCAAGCAATTGATGGTTCTTGATTGTTAGCTAATACTTCCGTCATAAGCTGTCAAATGAATATAGCGGCAAATCAAAAGCAGAATGCATCTACAAACCCAGAAGAAAGAAGAGAAGGAAAGAAACTGTTCTTCTATTGGAAGGGTTGATGATGCAAATTTATTCTCCCTATTTCATTAGATTGATGAATTCGGTTCATCACTGTGGAAAACGTTTCTTGCACGCGCTTAAATAAGTAATTTACTTAAAAGGAGAGATAAATGGAAGGGTTGATGATCCTGACAAGCAAGTATGGACAACAAAAGATGTAAAAACCAATAATCATACATTTACAAATGGACTTTCTGGCACATCTGATTATCTGGTTTATACATGTCTGTCACCACAATTTATTTCATTTCAGATCAGATCAGACGGTAACCAGAGGAATCTCACTGGCAGGAGCAACATCTGATTCCTTCTTCTCAGTCTCTTTGGCAGCAGGGTGTCTCCTCGTTCTTCTCCGGGTTCAGCAGGGGCCTCAACCTTGTCCTCTGATGTGGCAGCAGGGTGTTTCATCCTTCTTCTCAGGCTCGGCAGCAGGCAGTCTCCGGCTCAGCGGGTTTCCTCACCCTCCTGTTTTTGCTCGGAGACATCTACCAGAGGTGCTTCAGTCTTGACGTCACCTACCTCCTCCTCCTGCATTGATTCATTCACGGTAAAAGATCATCAACACCAAAAAACAAAAACGGAGAAGATGAAAGTTAAGGTAGTTAACATACCTTAGCGACGGTCTCCCCCTCAGCCTGATCAGGGTTGACCGGAGCGTCACTTGGGAGGGGCTCTGGCGGAAGATCATCAGAGCCCTTGAATTTACCCGCACAGCCTCCCATGGTGTTTTTCACTTGAGGAATGGATGCGGGATTCTGAGGAGGCAGAGTGATTCGAATCAGGAACGGCTATCAATTCCCAAGAAGGTTATTTGAGGTCGAGGGATTTGATTATGATGGGGGTGCATTATATAGGTGATTAAGCTTTCCATATTTGGGACAAATTTGTTTGGCAAACCTGTGCATGACCTTTTCCTATGGAACAGCATGCCTCTGTTTGGCGATTTTCATGTTGGAGCCAGACAGGGACAGACAGTTATTGCAGTTATAAACTGCTGGATTCGTTGGTTCCAAGTGTCTCTTTCCCTGGCTTCCTCTCTTCTCCTCGTACCTCTGTTTTATTATGTTTTTTCTTGATTATATTTAGACACTGTTTTCTCAATTTTAGCTGCCTCTGATCTGTAACTACTCCAGTCAAGCAGAGTTGGAGTAGCTTAGGGTTTGGCCATTACATTGAGCTACGGCAACGGCCAGGATTGACCGGAAAAACTTGCATCTATGGCCTGCGGATTGTATGGCTGTTCCTTCAGGATTGTAGCTATGAAACAATGGAAGAAGGTCTGGCTAGGATACAAAAACAGTTCGGGAAACAAATCCATGCATATAAAAAATAATATTAAACTAAAATTTCAATCAATTTAATATTAAAAAAATAAAATTTAATTTAAAAAAATCAAATCAAGTCAAACTAACCCGGGAAAAAAAACTCTTAATCAACTCGATTCATAAAGATTGAAATAACTTCATAAAAAATAAATTATAAAATTTAATATCCATTCAACTATAAATTAAGATGGAGAATAAAATTAAAAAATCAAATATTAAAAATGAAATGTAAAAAGGGGTTTATTGTATGTGTTATAATGAAATAGAAGGCAGTGAGATGTTAAGAGGTTTTAGTATACGTTAATATGTCATGTCCTCTTTTGCAAATGAAAAATCGATATCGCTAATTCATACAAACTGGATTTGCCCCACCAGGCAAAAGTAATATTTTTTTAATTAAATGGCTAAATTATCGTTGAAATGCATCTAAAAGTACTTTCATATAGAAAAAGATTTTATCATGGAAACAAATCTTACCATTTATATTAACAGATCCTGATTTAATTATTTCTTAATATCTTTCGTTTAATTGATTTTTTTTCAATCTTTTCCTTTGACATTTCATTAATTGAGAACAAAGTTTCATAGTTTTTATTTTTATTTTTATGTAAGGTTATATTTGATATATAGCTCGAGTTAGGTTTGGTAAGTTAACTTAAGTTATTTTGATAATTTTTTTGGAATGTTTTTTTTTATTGATTTATTTATCAATTTTAACTTTTAGCATTGGATTAATTGACGATTAAGTTATATGATTTATATTGATTTATTCTATAAAGCTATTTCGGTTCAATTATTTTAGTCGTGAATTTAGATGGTTAACTCATGTTGACTTGAGTTGATCCAATATGTTTTAGACTTCATATTTTTTTTTAAAAAAAAATATCTTGAGCTTTTTAGTTAAACTATATTTTTAACGATTTGAATTATTTTCTCTATTAAAAAAAATATGAGCATCACTTTGATATTTTTTTTCATGTTAAAAAAATTAATATGCTCTACAATAATAATGACAATAGGAAAGATTGATTACTAATTAATGGAAGCCACAGGAAGCTAATCATAGAGCAAACCATTATATATAGTTTTAAATCATATATTATAATAATTACCTTGGATCATCATTGAGGAATCAACTTTCTTTGTAGTTTAGTAGTAATTGACATTTTTCTTTTGTTGTTGATTTAAATTTATTTATTTATTTATTTTCATGAGAATACTATAAAGGAGGAGTATTTTGAAAGACGTGCGTGTAGTTTAAGCTTTTGCATTACGAAGCAAGAAAAGCACATCAGAGCAGCAGACAGATAAAAGTTGGCGAACTAACCTAAAGATAAAGAAAAGGGACGCATGAGATGAGATGGGCCAGGCGGCCAACCTCAAACAGCTAAGCTAAGTATATGCCATGATTTCTCTAATTATCTTTCCTTTTTTGTCTTAATTTCCATGATTTCTTCTTCTGCACGGGAACTGGAATTTCCCGTGATTTATCACCTTCCATTCCCGAAGAAGATGGTGATGCTATCCACATTGTTAATACATTTCCTCCTCATCACCACCATTGCCCTCTCCTCTGTCACCACCGCCCGATCAGATGCCAATCCAATCCGATTGCCAGCCCTGGACCGCGACGGCGACGACGACGACGACGACGCGTGCGGAGAATGGAGCAGAAGATCCCCCGTCTCCTCCTGCCCTGTTAAGTGCTTCCGGCCAGATCCAGTTTGTGGCGTGAACGGTGTGACTTACTGGTGTGGATGTGGTGATGCACGGTGCGCAGGGACCAAGGTGGCCAAGAAGGGATTCTGCGAGGTTGGGAATAATGGAGCTGCCGCTCAGGCTCTGCTTCTTGTTCATATTGTTTGGCTCATTGTTCTTGGTTTCTCGATCTTGTTTGGATTATTTTGATTCCAATTCTCGTCTTCTCCCCTTCTGCTTCTTTTTGTATATCTGCTCTTGCTCCATGTTTGAATATGAGAGAGAGAGAGCTTTGAGGTGGATTTGGTATCGATTTTTCTCACCTTTTCTTTTTCTGTGTAAACATATAATAGGGAATTGAAAACACATTATTAATGGCATGCTTGCTCAACTCATTCATTTTATTTTTCATGTTTGCTGGTGTGCTAATGCTGCCATGATTCTTCCACAGTAACGGCATTGTTCTTTATTTATAGAAGCTAAATGCATGCTTTCACCCTCAACCACGTAATGATCATCCGTTCAATGATTGTCTAAGCCAGCGCCTTTAATAAAACACTTCCACAAGTTCAGAAGAAACATAAACCAGCTCGATAGGCAGCTAGGAAATTCGCACAATGAGAACCATAAAACGGCCATCACAACATCTGCAAAATGACCTCAAAGGTGTTTGTTCTTGCAATATAAAATTGTTGGCAAAACTCTCCGTCCATTTGAAGTTGGTAATGTGAGAAAACCATGAAAATAGAGCAGATAAAAGAACAGACTGAATGTTTTCAGTAATTACCCCCAAATTACTAAGAGTGGCCTATGTTCAACTTCTCTCTTTGAAAGACAACTCGGAATTGGACTTTAATTAGTTATAAACTGGAAGAAAATTACAGCCATGGCTGATAGTGGTTCCTTTGGTGGATTTGTTTGGCAGAATAAACTCTATTCAGCTTTCCCCTTTTTGCCGCTCTGAAGTGAAAACCCTGGTTCACCATTATCTCTCGCACTCTCATCCGTGGACTTGATTGCAAAGGAGGAAGCATTGTCCTCTAAAATCGTGGCAGGATCCACGGGTTCGGCAGATGTGCTTTCTGCTAATGAAGAACGATTATGACCGCCACTGGAAACATTACCGAGCAGGCTCCTGTACATAGTGAAAGCTTGAGCCATAATATTGGCAGGATTGTCGGTAGCGCTGGGAAGCAGTATTGTTGTCCCCTGAGAAAAAATGTAAGGAAAAAATAATCAGAAAGTTGGAAACTAACTGCATATCAAACTAGTCAATCACGTGTGCATCTGAGTGAATCTCCTGACCTCTTTGGCAATGTTACCAAAAGCTCCTACATATTGCTCAGCAATTTTCAAACTAGCTGCCTGCAAATCATGTCACAAACTTGAGCCTTGATGCACATTAGACATGGCACACTGATTCTCTAGCATATGCTAAAATGATTGAATCATAAATCATATATATGGGTATAAAACGTGTAAAAATAACTAATCTAAGGAATCTCTCTCTTTTCGATGAGATTTTAAATCCCAATGCAACCACGTCACAATCCAAGTAAAGAGACTTACCTCAACTCCCCCACTCTTTTTAATATACTCTGAAACAATGGCAATTCCTTTGGCTGTTGCTTGTGCTTTAGCAAGGATGGCTTCAGCTTCACCTGAATTATTAATGATATGATTGAATGGTAATCTAGAACAATATAAAGATAAGGCATAATATTGCTTGATCAAGTCTGGTTCGTTATTAAATACTTCAGAGCAGTTAATGGGTCTAGAAAATGAAATGCTAGAGTTCATCAAACTTAACAATCCAAGGAAGCCAGAAGAGAAAATTAAGAGCCCAAATGCCCAGTCTATTTTATGTGCAGCTTGGTATTAGCACTGCCAAGTACAAGGCTTCAATAGATTGGAAGGTCCGATTATTACAAAAATGTTCTCACATCATGTGGTTTGTTTAAAAATTAACACTAGTGATGTTACAGCTATCCCTAATGAAATCCAATCATAATCAATGGAGTAATTCACAAATACAGAAGGACTTAAGAAAGACAATGATTGAAAGAGATTGAGATTCACTACCTACAGGATAGCTGTGCCAAATAAGCCATAATATTGCCTAATGAAATCTGCTTGGTTACCTAATATTTTGCAATGGCTTGTGGGTCTAGAAAATGAAATATAATGGAGCATCGATTGATTATTGCACAAACACAGATATAAGAAAACTAACCTTGTGCTTTGTTAATGATGGCTTGTTTCTCTCCTGTAGAAGGATGGAGTTTCCGTAAGGAAATAATGGTAATTAGATGATGAGCATAAGAAAGTGAAGTGTGCTCTCTTTCAAAACAATACTAGAGAAGTTACAACTGTCCCTAATGAAACTTGTAATCAATGAAATTCTTACAGCACATCAGAAAATTAACCTTGTGATGCCAAGATCTCAGCACTCTTTTGACCATCAGCAATATTAATGTCGGCCTGTCTCTTTCCTGTTAAAAATCATCAATACAAAAGTTAAGCATTAAATTGGCAAATGAAGAAATATTGCAATGCCTCAAGACAATGAATAAATATTTTAAAACAGGTTGCCTAAGATGGTTTAGTCATGAACGACAAATAATTATAGATAAAACTGTGAAAAAAGTGATAGGGTCATGCAAGAGCGAAGATGTGACAGAGGCAGAAAGAAAATGTGATGTTGGAAAAGGACCTGACTGTGAGAAGATGGCATAACAATTCTGTAAATATGGATAAAAATGATGCATGCAAGCAATTGCAACAAAGTTTGATTAAAGTAGAGTTTAATGAAGCTGAGAAAAAATGGGAGAATTAAACTCCATTTACTACCTTCAGAATCGAGAATTTGAGCTCTCTTTCTACGTTCTGCTTCTGCTTGCATCTCCATAGCTTGCTTAACTCCACGTGGAGGAGATATATCCCCTGAAGGAGAGGAGACAGTGAAGCATTTAAAACAGATGCAACAGAAACCTAACATAGAATATCAAACTAGATAACTGCAGCAGGCTCACTTATTTCGTATCGAAGGCACCGGAGACCCCAGTCGGTTGCGGCCAAATTAATGGCCTCCTGCAGAAATGATGATAGTTTTACATAATCAACAAGCTTGGAATTATTGCATAAGAAACATTAATAAACAATCAACGCCTTTTCTTGGACAATAAAAAAAAATGAAATGCAACATACTTTGAAAAGCAGTAAAAAAACAAACGAGAAGGGTGAAAGAAGGGCAGTGATAGCATACCACTATCTTAACATTGAGAGTGTCTCTTTCTTCAAAGGTCTTGTCGAGAGTAATCTTACCAAGCTCACTACGCATAGTGGTCTGGGCAAGCTGAACGACAGCATAGATGGGATTCTCAACACCATAAGAGGCAAGTTTAGGGTCCACAATCTGTTCGACAAGATTGGTATTTGGTTTTTTGTATTAGTATTAATAATACGTAACAATAGCTGATTCATTAATAATAAAAAGAAAAGAGGGGACCTTGACGTAGAGGACGCCATCGATGAGAATGCTGACATTGTCTTTAGTAATAGCAGACTGATCAGGAATCTGAATAGCCTCTTCCTTCAAAGAATGAACATAAGCAATTCGATCCACAAAAGGAATCAAGAAATGAATCCCGGATGGCAGGGTCTTCAAGTATTTTCCAAATCTCTCTATCACAAACGCCTTCTTCTCCGGCACAATCCGTATCCCCCAATTCACAGGCGCCGTTATATCATAACTATTTCTTATTTAATTAATTGCTAAGCAAACAAACAAATTGAATCCAAATCAATAAGAAAAAGAAAAGGAAAGAGGTCGTAATGTAAGCACCTGGTGAAGGGGTCGCGGCCGGTGCGGAGGAAGCGGACGGAGAGGCGGTTGTTATGGGCTAAGAGAAAAGACGGAGGGTGAATGAAGGGAGAATTAGAGGAGGAGAGGAGGGTTCTGGGAG
Source organism: Salix udensis (assembly GCA_029204005.1). Classification (NCBI taxonomy): domain Eukaryota; kingdom Viridiplantae; phylum Streptophyta; class Magnoliopsida; order Malpighiales; family Salicaceae; genus Salix; species Salix udensis. Next base: position 4,095,030 of record CM055033.1, read on the forward strand.
TGGTGGTAGCCGATAAAGAGGAGAGGTGGTGGTGGAAGGCTCTGACGCCGTGGTTGATTGAAGAAATACTAGTGCTTCTTCTCCACATTTTTTTTTGGGGGGGTTGGTTCTCTCTGGTAGCTGGGCTTGGCGTTGAAAATAATAAAGAAAAGAAAAGCCCTAGTAAAACCCCTTTTTTCTTTATTTCTCACCTCCTTTATTCCCCAAGAAAAGAAAAGTCACTCATCTGCTGCGGCGGCGGCTGCGAACCCCCTCCCCAAGTCTGTAATTTCTTAATTTATCAGCTTAATTATTATGATCCATCCATCAAATCCATTAGTAGAAACCAGTTTTCGGAGTTAAATTAATACTACTGTTTCCCAAAATCTTTCAGTTTTGATCCATTAGGGCAGAGCATTTCCACCGAGAGATCGAGATAATTTCTTATTTTTATTTTAATATTTAAACTTCATCAGAATTTGATTATAATACAAGAGAAAGGGACCAGACAACAAAGATGAACATGGACGGATTGGGTTATCTACCTGACCACATTAAGTAGTTCCATTCTAATACTTGTTCATATGTTCCGAGGGCTGCACAATTTGCAAGGCTGTCTTCTGAGATCATTGATCTCCTCCTCAATTTGTCTCCGATTGATCGATTGTTTTCATGTAATATTTATGATTTGAATTCATGAAAAGACGAGCCTGTTCAGTGTTCAGGAAAGCTGCTGCTTCTTTATCGAACTCTTTCCGAAAACAAGTTCACCTAACGTTTCTCTGATGGTCAAAGATTTCAACCAGAACTATCCCAAACAAATAAATGGCCAAATTGTACCAAAACAATCCTTCCTATTTCATGGAAACACATAGATTTAAACTAGAGATTTTGAGTGTACCAACAAATATGGTTCAGTTTTAGTTATTACCACCAGTACACAGCTTCATTAGATGAAAAAAAAAATAAGCACATTGCGTCAGATGACTTTCTTCGACAACAGTGTGCAGTTTCTCGTATCATCCTTTTGGCTGCTGAAGACAAACAAGCAAGGTAAGCAGAGGAAACTATAGAGATGAAGTCCGTTTGTGATTTCAACTTACTCCTGGCGTTGATGCAGTTGTATCAAACATAAAGCTCCGCATGCATGAAAGTAAGAGGATTCAAGAACCCTATTTCGAATATGCATAGTTAACAATAATTAGAAGTAGAAAACAGTGTGTTTCAAGATACATATCTAGAAATTTTCTAAGTTGTGCAACTTTCAGGTTGCTACCTATTAAGTCCATTGATTTCAGATGTCATTGATGCAAGCAAGTGATAGATTCCAGCTCCCCATACATGTATACATGGTATTCCAAATTTGAGTATGTTGTGCCAGTGTTCGTGAGAGCTGAGAAGGTTTGGATCAATTCACTAGTTGATTGAGATCAAGGAAATAAACATCGAGCACAATCTCCTTCTCCAGGCTCTCAAAGAGGGTGACTGATGACATGCCAGAAAAATAAATAACATTGAATCAGACAGCTGAAGAATATAATCAAAAGTTATATTATATGTAGAAATAAAAAAGTGGACAGATAAGCACCTATAGGTAATCTGCATTTTCTGCGAGTGGAGTGCCACCAAGTAAGTAGGTCATCACATGAGGAGGTGCCAAGGGTTTATTGTCAGGGGCAACTTGCACAGACTTCAATCTTTTAAAAGGAGAAGGTTCTTGTTCTAGTAAACCCGGAAATGAACCAAGGACCTAATTACAAGAGACACCAATATTCCATGTAAGAGATAACTATCAACAGCTTTTTCAAGAAACTGAAAAAAAAGGGAATCATGCACTACATATTTGCACCCCTCGCTGCCAACAAAGTACGTGAAAATAATCATTTACAGCTCTAATATTGATAGAAATGTTGCAGATTAAACAATGAAAACTTCTTTTAATTGCTTCAATATGACTAAGCCTTTAGCAAAGTTCTGAATACAATTACAGCTCTAATATAGTGTTGAAGCAACGAAGGAGTGGAACTAGTAATAGCTAAGTTGATGCTTAAGATATGTAGATATTAATACCTCAATGGTTTGAGAATGTAGCTTGACAGATTGAGCATTGCCAAGCCCTTTGAACATATTGATCAAGCCCAGATACACCTCTTTCTTCGTGTCTTGCTTAGTGCAAACATGAACATGGGCAAAATTAAGGGAGGGAAGGTGGAGTCCAGAGAAATCCACCACATGAGAGAGCTTGTAGATGAAAGAGATGAGCTTTGGTGCAAAAATATCAATCCTATACAGTAATCCTGCTAGATTCATATATCCAAGGCCTACAATTTCTAGGTTAACTAATTGGAGCCCAGATATTTTCAAGACTTTTGACGACAGAAAACTGCAAGTGCGTAGGCTTAGATTTTTCAAATTCAGGCAACTGGCAAAAGGATCATCGAAATCACTTGGATTGGTAAATGAACAGTGGGAGAGACTCAAGGAGATGAGATTTGGGAGAGCAAAACCCAAAGCTTTAAAATTGAATCCGGATAATTGTAGGGTTTTCAACGATTGACATGTTAAAAATGCAGGTGGTAAAGAGAACGATCGGATAGTGGAATGACCATAGTTTATGACCATATTCTGAATGTGATGGGAAACTGCATATTTTATGACCATGTGTAAGAGAGAATGATGGGGGCTCCAAGTGGAATAGAGTTGAATCTTGTAAAGATTGCTGTCCTCACGGGTAGATAATACCCTACTCACGAATCTATTGAAAGTTAAAAAGCTCGTGAAATCCATACAGGTGCCATTGAAATTGAGATCAGTAAGTGAAGTCCACAAGAATCTCCACCTTTTGGACAGTACACTTGTCTGGACAGAACATCTGAGATCAACCAAGGATAGGATTTTATGAATTATGCTATCAGGCAGATCACTCAATCTGTCTATATTTTCACTTCTGCAGCTACTTCTAGCTTTATCTTCCTTGTTTGCCATTCTTCTGCTCTGTTTCCTGACTCTACAGCAACAACGTTTCCAGGCTCCTCAATTTTCTCAATGGGCTGCAGCGAGTCAGCAATGTATTCAGCAATTTAGGGGTCTACAATCTTTACACCACACTGCATGCGTTAACTGTACCAAAAAACCCACTTTTTCCCTATCTCAAAAAACCCATCAATCCTCAGATTATCTTCCAGAATCGATTGTCAAAACAAAGAATAGTTTATCTCTAACAATCCCTCGCCAAATTAAGCAAATAATACGTCAAAAAATGGAGAAAAAGTCCCAAATCAACGCAGGTATAGAAAAAGAATATGAAAAGGCATTCCTTACCATAAATCGAGATTGAAATTGATAGTCAAGCTGTAGAGTGAACTGAGTTCTTCCTTTTTTCTTCGTTTTTTCTGTATTCACTCTCCGCCGGCTCTGCATTTGTCTCTGTCGTCGTAGTTATAGAGGTGATTTACTATTTACTAAAAACTCTTTTTTACCCTTTCCTATTTATAACCTCAAAGCTCCAGCAGCAGCCCCACGTCTTGGGCTATAAGTCATTTTAGACGAATGCCTTTCCTTTTTATTTATCTTATTTGTTGACAAAAATAGAAAAAAGTAACGAAAATGCTGAGATGATGAAAATTCACATCGTGGAATTATGCTTCCTGCTCCAAAATAATTATCAATGCATAGTTATTCTTATTGTTACTATTAGTATTATTATTTCGGTGCTACGGCAGTCTTAAGCGCCAGCAAGGAGAGGAAGTTGTGTCAGAGAAGCAAACGCAACGGTGAATTTGATGAGATATTCAAGTTCGTGAGCAAAGAACCTTTGTTCCTGGAGAAGATCCGAGAGCTTGCAGAATCTTACTGGGTTATTCTTGAGTTATGATGGTCTTTTTTATGCAGAAATTCTTTTCATGATGAAGAACCCGAGATTCTTGACATGGCCAAAACTGGTGCTCATTCCTGATCCTCCACTTGACATGGCCAAAACTGGTGCTCAACTCTTATCATGGACATCTCTTTCGCAAGAAGTTTTCCCCTGCTCTCAGAGGTAATTACAGGTCAGGACCCAAACCTGGGTCAAATGGGACAGATGATGTCAGAAGTCCCATTTTAAGTTGTTTGAACAAAGGCAGAAGCTGGCTCGTGCAAAGCTTCGCCAGAGAGAATTCGCAAGAAATTAGGAAAACCAAACATGGCAGCATGGAAAGAGGCATGACATGAGAAGAAAATAGAACTTCTAACAAAACAAAGAAGTGAAATCCACTGGAAAGAGAGAGTGGTTAAGGACTCAAGACCACATGAAAAGAAGACTTTTAAGTTTTTATTTAATTAACTTCCATCTTATAAATTGCAAGGTGACTAATTGGTTTGGCTTCTCATCCCGGTGAAAGCTGGGATACAGCACACTGAATCTCATCCTTCAAAAACTAATAATCAGTACAACCATGTCATTAGTGTGCATTTACAAGATCTCGAACACTATCATTCTCTCTCAGAAGCCCTGGCAGTATATACACAACATTACCAAAAACGTGGGTTTTCTAATCTGTTTCACAGGAAGATCTTCTTTTCAAGGTCTGGTTATTCAGCCAAGGATATTTCTCTGGCTGGTTCCACCACCAAGGGCTCTAATCTCTCAGCTTCACCATTTCCTTTAGGTATGATGAGACCATACCCTCCAGCTTTTCTTTTGTAAATGATATTTACCTCACCTGGACTCAAGCACACAGCAACTCAAACTCTATACAACAAATTGCAGAAGATTAGTGAAAAACAAAATGAAATAAGCAGCATAAGTTCCTACCAGTTTCTTCATTCCTGAAACCATAGAAATCATGATGCACATGTTCCAGCTGCTCAATAGCTTCCCAAACAGTCAAGGGTGGCATGTCAAAATACTTCGTGCGAACAACCTGAATTGGTTTAGAGAGTGAGTGTATTCCAAACAGTAAGGAATGTCATGTATATAATTTCAACTATTGATATGGCGCATCAGAACCAAGGCGTAAGGAAGAATTTTCAGTGCCAGGCCATTATTTGAAAGGATTGGGACTGCAATCTTTATGCGGACAAAATTAAAATTATTGTGAAACAATTTCCTCTTGTAGAGTCTATAAATGAGAAGCTAGCAAAATTAATACAGCATTGGCCATGGCACAAGGTATGATGCTAACTCTCTGCAAATTTACTGGTAATCACATAGTGGAATGGAAAGGGATATTTATGGCGAATAGAACTATTCTGTGACCACATTCAATGAACTCATATGTACTGATGAGACCTAAATTTGGTGATATGAAACAATGCATAATAACCAAACACATGCAAAAACAATAAACGGCAACCTTAACCACGAGATTAATTTGATTAAACAAAAATTAAAAGAGAAACCTCTTCAATATACTCCTCATCTTCTTGCGGTGAAACTTCATCTGCATCGTCCTCCACAACTTGCTGCATTGGCTCCCTAACCTTCAACCTATTAAACCCTTTCATGTGTCTACCATGATCAGACTCCTTGTCCTTAATCTTCCTCAACTTTCTTTGAATAATAGACGACGCCAAATCAATACTTGCATAGATTGTCTCTGCGTCCTCCTCCGCCCTCACCACTCCATGCCTCTTTGCATACAAAGTCACCTACAAATAAAAACACCCACATGAAAACAATTTCCCCATTTTAAAGCAACCCAATGAGCAAGAAAGCTAACTTCAATTTAATACGTGAATGGTACCTCGCATCTGCTCATCCTCGGACCTTTCCCCAGCTCTCCACCTCTAACAGACAGCCTTACATCAACTTCCTTTACAAGATGACTACTTTTTTGAACTGCCTTTCCAACTTTGTCTTCCACGTGTTTCTTAACCGTATCAGATAGCTATACCAGACCAAACATTTTGTTACCTTCACAATTCGGACAATTAATAACAGAAAAGATCTAAACTTTAAATCTTTAAGGGAATTCAAAGACAGAAAAAATCAGAAATGCAAACGCAGAAGTTAGACTTTTTAGAGAGCTTAAAAGTAAAACCTGCAAGTGTTTTCCTTGAACGATTAACTTGACGGATGAAAGTGGGCCATCCCATGACATCCAAATTGAAGAGCCACCACGGCTCAAAGGGGTCTTAGATTTCCTTCTAATCTCAACAAAGCTGACATTTTTGCCTAAGAAACTAGACTTTAGAAACACTTTTGGGACTTGGGTTTTTGTGGAGTTCACAAAAGAAGAAGCCAATGAAGGAGCAGGAGTTGTTGATGCTAAGGAGGAAAAGGGGGTTGTTAAAGCTTGCATGCAAAGTGCCTACAAGAGAAGCCATTGGCAAATTTCCTTTCAGGTTTGCTTGGATTGAACGAAGGAAAATAACGAGTTTTTGAACTTTGGGAGAGGGTTTCTCACTCTTTTACAATAGAAATGGATAAGGACATCGGCTGATAGACATTCCATATCGGGTTTGGTTGGTCCCCGCTAGATGTGGACTGAATCCCCTCGGTTCATGAACCCAAAGTTTCAATCTTTATGTGTTTAGTGGATAATTCTGGAAGAGGACACACTTATGTTCATTATGAAATGGACTTATGGGCCCAATGTGGTGGTATCTCGTCATGTTTAGAAGGATGATCTTGCTCTGGTCTCCATTTTCGTCTGTCCTGAATTTGTGGGAAAAAAAAAGGAAAAGGAAAAGATATGGATATGTATAATTAGAAGGGTCTGGTTAAGGGCAGCTTGGTGGGTTTCATGCCAATCAAATTCTAAATTTTATTGATTAAGTGCTTAATAAATTGACTTGTTAAGAGAGGAAGCAAGCCTTTTTTTGAGTGATTCCTCCTCCATCAAAAAGAATCGTTTTTATTATTACTGATAATTATAAAAAAAATCAAGAAATCAAGAAGAAGAAGCAGCTTTTGCACTTTTGCTAGCCCATCTCATCCCTCCGGCTAAACCTAAAGTTTTTCGTAAAACAAACCATGGCCACACATACAAGGTAGGGCTGAAAAAAATAGAAAACACGAGAACAACCAACCAAGGGCTAGAAAAATAAACATGTTAAGGCTATGTTTGGATGAGCGGTGCAACCGGCGTTTTGCTAAATTTTAATTTATTTTTTTTTGCTTTTTAAATGAAATTTTTTAGTGTGTTTAGATCATTTTGATGTGCTGATGTCAAAAATAATTTTTAAAAAATAAAAAAATATCATTTTGATGTATTTCAGCACAAAAAACATTTTAAAAAGCTACCGCAACCGCATTTCCAAACAGACCCTAAGAGAAGTAACCCACAAGTTGTGTGATAAATGAAACCCACAAGGGCGGCCTATTTGTTTCTGCGGTTTTACCGTTATTTGCTCAAAATTTAAAAAAAAATTATTTTAAATGAATTTTTTTTTGATATTTTTAAATTATTTTGATATGCTGATATCAAAAACGATTTAAAAAAAATTATTTTAATATATTTTTAAATAAAAAAAATACTTTAAAAAACAACTACAATCGTACTCTTAGACATGAGCTTTTCAGTGATCGAAGACAGGAGAGCGGTCCAATTAACTATTAAAAAAAAGAAACATGTCCTTTCTAGCTGACAATGTCGAACCAAAAAGCCACCACCACAAATCAAAACCGCTCTTGATGCTCTTCCACGTGGACAAATTATAACCATCAGATCACATCGGTCTCCTCAAATCACTCAGCAAAAAAAAATATCTTCACACCCCAGCTATTTCTATTCAGTAGATCCCACGTCAAACAAAGTATCCCACCTTAACAAGTCATCGAAAAAAATTCTAAACTATGTTCTCTCAAAAAAATATTTTTAACATTAAAATAATTTAAAAATACTGAATTTTTTTAATATAAAATATAAAAAATACTTTTTTAAAATTTTCTTTAATTTTTTTGGTATTAAAGTTTTACTTTGGTGTAGCTTTATCCATCAATTGAAATTAATTATATATTTAATTTTTTATTTAGGCTCTTATTTTTTTTAATTTTTTATTTAATATTATTCTTTTAGTTTTTTTGGTCCCTTTTAGATAGTGTTTATTTTTTTGTCAATATTTATGTATTTATGCTTTTAATTGTAGTTTTTATTTTGTTATTTTATTTTTTATTGAGGTCTTATTTTTATTTGGTTTTGTTTTGAAATTGTATCTCATATATACAGAGAGATAGAGTAGATGACGTGTCAAACATCGACCGTACACTACAGCCATCTTGATATTTTTTATATTTGAAGGGATAGCACATTGTGGACCCTATGATTAGATGGAAATAGGCAATGGACTTTGTATTACAACCATTGGATCTTGGCCTAATATTAGAGGTGGTGGGTTGTTGTTTTTTTTTTTTTTTTCTTTCTTATGAAAAAGAGGTGGTGGGTTATTTCAGATATTTTTTAGAATATTTAGCGAAGGATTAGATTTTTCTGTGTTTTTATGCTGCCCCGAGTCACCAAGAAGACCAGGAAAAAGCGCACACAAATAAATATTGAGGCTAGAAAACGTTGAAACTTTAGAGGCAGGGGGAGATTGTAGCATCATGGGAGAGGTAGTGGTTAGTAGTGGTGAAGAATTGGAAATGAAAACAGGAAGTGAAACAGAGGAGGAGAAACAGAGGAAACAATGTAAAGAAGAAACAGAGAGTGACACAGGGGAGGTGAAAAGGAGGAGGAGGAGGAGGAGGAAAGAAAGTGAAGATTCAAATAATGGGTTAGTGAGATGGGAGAGATTTTTACCAAGAATTGTATTAAGGGTTTTGTTAGTTGAAGCTGATGACTCAACTAGACAGATAATTGCTGCTCTTCTTAGAAAATGTAGCTATAAAGGTCAGTTGCCTTGTCTTGTTTCTGAATTTGGTTCAATCGCTTCTTCTTCTTCTTCTTTTGAATTTTGTGTTTACTTTGTAATTGGTGAACTGGGTGTTTGTTCGTTTTGATATTTTGCTGCTTTTAAAAGCATGATAATTGTGATGAGCGTTTGTGTTTGTTTGGTGGAGAAATGGAGAGTTTTTTTTGTAACATTATGGTTTTGGGACTCAAGTTGCAGGCTTTTTATGTGTATATGTTGGTCTAATAAACTTGATCATTGAAGATAAGGCCTGCTAGTTATATGTGAAGCTTATGATATGAGGTTAAGTTATTGTTAAGCTAGGTATTGGCATGTTCTCTGTTTTGAGATTAGGAAAAGATCTTCTTTGTATTACAATGAGAAATATGTTTTGTTTTATTTCTGCCATCTATTAGCTAATCTGGTTTTGATGGATAGGTTGGAATCAGTACAAGTAAAAACTGGTAAAGTACAAGTGCTTTTAATCAGTTCTGATGCATCAGGTAGCGAAGGAAAGCTCTGAAAAGTCAACATACATGCTCATAAAGGAAGTCTAAGCTTAATTTGAGAGGAAGGAAATATGGCTAATCAAAATTTGAACATGAATGAGCCTAAATTGCCAAAAAATAATGACTGGAGCTCACAACGGATCCGAAACCCATGGAATGGTGGATTTTGGCCTTAAAAGTAACGTTAGGAAAAGCTTTTCATGTATGTCTTGCAAGACTGTTACTTTGAGTAAATCGAAGGTTATGGTCATTTCAATTAGACATTGTACCAGAAAAGAAAGATAATTATCATTTAGACCTTCTTGAGTTTCTGTCAATTTGTCTGCTCAATAAACTCCATTCTATGTTAGCTTCCTAAACCATTCATGTTCTCTTCAATGCTTTTATATATAATGAAGCTTGTCTGATACTCACTAAGTAAATGTTTAACATGGATTCATTAATTATTGCTTTGAGATCCTTGTCTTGCTGGGTCGGGCTTCCATGGAGTATTATTAGCTGAATGCTTCCTTTGAATTTTTTTATTTTATTTCTACTTCCTGATGCCACAGTATATTCAGCACAGATATGGGCCACACACTGAGATGATATTCTTAAAATTTAATAGCATGCTATATTTTGTAAGTACCGAGGTCATTTTCTTCTCTCTTTTTTCTTTTCTGTTGAGCAGTTGCTACTGTTGCTGATGGCTTAAAGGCATGGGAGATACTGAAAGAAAGACCACACAACATAGACCTCATATTGACCGAAGTGGATTTGCCTTCTGTATCTGGATATGCTCTTCTTACTCTTATTATGGAGCACGAGATTTGCAAAAACATTCCAGTCATAAGTATGTGAGGAAGAATTAATTTCTAGATGAATAGAAATGATTTGATTATCACCAATTATAAGGAACTTACACCGATGTTTTTGGGTGATTTTGCAGTGATGTCCTCTCAGGACTCAATTAAAACAGTTTATAAATGCATGTTGAGAGGTGCTGCAGACTATCTTGTTAAGCCTATTAGGAAGAATGAACTGAGAAACTTGTGGCAGCATGTATGGAGAAAACAATCTGTATGCCTTCTTTGCACTTGATCATTTTTATATTAGTCTCTTCTTTTCATTTTATTGAAGGTCCATCCTATCTTAAGCCCTAATCAGTTTCTGTTTCTCAGTCCCTTGGTGGCGGAAATGGCCCCCTGTGATGAAAGTGGTGGACATGACAAGATTGAAGCAACTTCTGAAAATAATGCTGCTGACAATCATTCAAGTGGTGGAATGGCTTCTATCCAGAGAAGTAAAGAGCAAGCGGGAAAAAGGAAGTGATTCTCAGGTTAGCACTCTCAGACAGCACATGATGTACTTGATGCACGGCTTAGCATGAAACCTCTCTAAAAAGATGTTCCTTTTATTCTTTCATATGCTTCTGTAATGAAAGCATAAATACATATTTCTTTTATAAAAAGCATCAAGAGAGGATTTAGTTTTAAATGGAAATAAATGCATTTCAGTTCTTTTTGTGGTAAGAGTTGTTTTCTGTATAGGCCCTATTCTGCACTGCGTTTCAAAAACGCTTTTGAAATTATTATTTTTTTTTTTACTTTAAATTAAAAAAAAAATGATGTTTTTAGATTATTTTGATATGCTTATGTCAAAAATGATTTAAAAAAAAACTATTTTGATATTTTTCTAAACGAAAAGCATTTTGAAAACCAACCTCAACCATACTCCCAAACATGGTTATAGTTGAAAAGGCTGGGAAAATTTCAAGCCAAACCCAACTTATTCAGATTGGGGTTATGAGTGCTTGAAATGTTATTTGGGAAACATGAGCCCATTCTTCTGCTGTAGCCTCAACTGAAACCCCTTTGTCAGGTTTAATTTGATTGAGAACTCCATCTTTAAATCTTTAGTCATTGTATGAATTAATCCTTTTAGCTGGGCCTTTAATTTATTTCAATTCCTATTTCTAGACTTATTCAGATTCCATTTGAGTATCATCTTTTCGAATGGATTCACTGTCCATCTAGAATACTGAATCCCTTAGATGAATGTTACTCATGGGATAATTGAATGGCTCAAAAAGCTCAAACGCATGTATCATCGGGGACATACATATCTGCATCTAAGAGTACATTTATGGTCAAAAGAAATTTCCTTCCAGTATAGGTTGGCTACATGAGGTTTCATGTAGAGAGTGCATGTTTGCTTTCTCTTGCAGAGCTCTTGTACAAAGCCAGGCTTGGAAGCTGAAGGTGCCCATATGGAAAACATGCAGGAATTTTTGCAGCCAGTACGGAGCAAATTTTCATTCACTGACACGAATATGCAAGAGCATGTGAATTTGGGTCAGAAATTGCTTGTGCGTGATAGTGAAGCTGAAGGTAAAAATACTGAACAATTTCATCTACCAATATCATATTTGTTAAAGTATGTAAGGAGAACTAACATTGTGTATGTTTCACTTAAATTAGGTTCAGCTACAGCTGCCTGTGAGGATTCTAATCAAAATTACGGTGGACAAGGAAATTACTCCAGGAAGTGGAATAATGACAGCTAATATTGTCATTGAGGGCTGTGACAAAATTGGCGCCCTTGCTAACTCTCCTAGAGAAGCCATTGACTTCATGGGAGCATCTATGAATCACAGTTGTTCTTTCAATAACGTTGAAATCCACTTTGGTTCTTCTCCACATTTGGATCTTTCCTTGAGAAGATCTCATCCTAGAGGGTTTGAGATTCCAGTTACAGAAGAAAGACACGTTCTCCGGCATTCTAATGCATCAGCCTTTACACGGTGAGTTCCTATATCCATTTACTATATCCTTTATTCATTTTATGTTTAAGTAGTTACTAAATTATCATGAAATAAACTGATATAGTTTGCAGCATCTGCTTTCTAATACTTTCATTGATGTTCTTGCAGGTACACGAACAGGGATTTGCAGCTTCCACTTTCAGCACCGGCAAATACTGGGAATCAGAAAGAATTAAGGGCCAATTATGATGCAAAAATATACAGTAATGTTAATAATGGCTACAACTCTGATGCTTTGAGCCTAGCCCCAAGTGCTCGAAGAAGTGCTATCTCTCTTGCTGCTGGTCAAACCAGGGAATATGAGATTGTAACTTCATCTTCTGATGAAAAAGTATTTCCGACCCAAATTCCTGTGAAAGATACAAGGTTTAATAATCTATGCAACAGTTATGGTGCTGTGCTTCCCCCAATATTTTGTAAACAATCAGATTTATCACCAATGATGAGTCAAAGTTCGGCTAGACAGAAAGAACCCATCCATAAAGTGAACCCATTTCAATGTTCCAATTATGGGAGCACCTCTGAACAGCTCTGTGATCGATTTGGTCAAAATGCAAATGATTCCATCAATGATAACAAATTGGATTCTTTGGAAGGTAGAGAACATATTTCTTCCGCCACTGATCAGAGTGCAAGTAGTAGTTTCTGTAATGGAGCCGCAACTCACTTTAACAGCATAGGATATGGAAGCACTTCTGGAGGCTACAGTAATGCTGATCAAGTTGAAACTGTGACGGCTGCTTCTGAGAGCAAGAATGAGGAAGTTGCTTTCACACATAAATCGAAACTCTCATCGATCTATTCAAAGAGAAGCCGCTCTAACCAAGTTTCGCTTGAAGCGTAAGGAGAGATGCTATGGAAAGAAGGTATGTCATCTTCTCCACTGCCACAGCAACTAATATTCCTGTTAGCATCAATTCTTGTCTGGTTTCAGTGACAAAGTGGGAAACACTTTTAGTTGCACTAAATTAGAACAGAAAATATGTGATTCATTGTGCTCACAAGAATTTTTATGTGCAGGTTCGGTATGAGAGCAGAAAAAAACTTGCTGAGCAGCGTCCAAGGGTAAAAGGACAATTTGTACGTCAAGTGCACATTGATCCTTCACCTGCCAAAACTGACCAGTAGATTGACAATTCAAGTGATAGTATGATACTGTAATTACACAGTCAATTGGAGTGGATTTTGTGATAACTTGAGACTTAAATTACCCAGCACCGATTGTATCTTCCATTTGCTCCGTGAAGTCTAGAGGGAACAAAATGTCAAAAGAGTGAAGATGTTCCCGACACCACATTCATGCTGAGCTGATTTCTGGATATGACAGCTTAGTTTTCTATTTTGCAGGTTTTTCCTTCCGCACATTTTGCGAACATCTTCCCCTAATTTTTGACTGGCAGGTTCTGTTACATAAAAAACGTGTAGGTATCTAATACATGAACTGGGAAAAACTGTCATCTTCATGTCCCATGATATAGTAGGACCAAACCAGCTCATCTGCACCAGACTTCTTTTTTATTTCTTCGGCCATTTTCCTGACTACATTGTATCTTTCAAACCATTGTATTACAGGTGCTGTAATTTGTTGATTAAGCTGTTAATTAGTTTTCTAAAACTGCTGTCTCAGCTACACAGATACTATAAACAGGTTTATGTTAATGCCCAATGGCAGTGAACAGTGTCTATTCTTGTTTGTACATAATATGAAATGAGTTCATTAAGATAGCGTCGCTCGCAATGCCTTGAGGCTGAGATGGTAATTGAGCAAAAATCCAACGAGGTTTCTATTTTCTACAGCTCTGATTAAATCATGGGATGGTTTATGGTGTAGACTTTTTGTTTAGGTGCTGTCAATGCCTCTACATTAAGGTGGTATCTGTCCGAAAGCTTTTGAATCTTTTAAGAAGGCTGGGTTAAACGTGCTTTCACGTTGTTGTCGAAGAATTTCCTTCACTCGTTTCCCCGAGCAGGTCAAAATTCTAGGTTGAATGGACTCCATTGTTGTCTCCTGTGACCAGGACAGTTGGCAAGCTTGGCAGTCACCGATGCAAAGATGACAAGTGATTCCTGTTCCTGCGGGCACAAGTATGCTAAACATTTTGCGATGGTTCCTTCTTTCTCCTGGTGAGTTTGATATGGTGAAAGGTGAAGTTTCAAAAAAGAGGAGTTAAAGCAGAGGCCATTAAGGTTGCTTGCTTTTTCGACCTTTATTTACTGTACCATCCAATACCCTGTGAAGGATGATGATGATGCAATGGTATATTCCAAATGTTGAAAAATATGTGGGCTTGAAAAGAATTCAACTCAAGGGGGGGCACTGCCATGGATGGGATGTGCCTGCTGTAATATCAGGATCTGATTTAGCTTCTTTTTTTTTCTTTTGTGATTGATTGTTTCCTTAATATTGTCAGCTCACCACCACCACCCTAGAAAAGAATGCAAACATAACATTGTCTTAAGCGATACAGGTTATTTAACAAATAGTAAGCATATAATTCAACACTATATTTATAACAAAGAAAATAAGTAAATTTTAGCCAGAAAAGGAAGAGCAGATGAGAAATCAGTAGGATCCTGGAGCCATCTAGCTTTCTTGTTTGATTGTAAGACTAGAAAACTGCAAAACATAATAGCCTTTCAAAAGTGAAACCAGGAAAATAAAACTACTCTTTCCCTTCATTTCAAACCTCTAATGCCCTGTGGGCACTGCAAGTAGGGTATGGTTTCTAGCACTAAATATTCTTTTGGAGATCCTGACTAGGGGGTACCATGGCTTCAATGCACTGATCAAATGATTGGTATTCGTGGCATACATCAACGGCAGCGACTTGTCAAGCGGCTGAGATTGCATCAATCACGACACTGACTATTATATGTAGTTTCTCAAAAAACTTTCTACTATATCAACCTTTTTTCTCATGTAGAAAAACAATGGCAGCCGCTTCCTAAAAGCTAGTTTAGAGATTCTCCATGTTTTCTCTTCTTTGAGCTCTCTACAGTGCAAAGCTCAATAAAACAAAAGACACCCACAACTTGAAAACTCTACACTAATCATTCTGTGGTTAGTTAAACAAGAATATTATCGCCATTAACTTATAATATCTTAATCAAAACTTCATTTTCAACATAATTACTTGGCTTTTAGCCTTTAGTAGAAGAACAGGAGTTGAGCAAGTAAAGAGAGTTATGGAGAAGCCACTAGGCCATTGCATTACATACTTATCACCACTACTCCACAAGAAAGGCTACTCTCTGGTCTTCTCTTTTAAAAGCCTTACTTTCCTTACAATTATCATTAAAGTATTGCCAGCATATCCTATCTTGTCAATCATCATGTTAGATATACTATTCTTTCCTTGTAAAAGCATGCAAATAATAAAAACCTGAGAGGTAAAGGCTGTTGAGAAAATTCATGAACATAATGTCGATAGAGGTTCCCAGTATCAGACGATGGGACCCCTATCAGATGTTCCATGTCCCTCTTTCTGTGAGTATTTAACCTAAATAAAGCAGAAACTGAAAATAATAGCTCCTGATAAGAATAATAGGAGTAGCTGTAATAATCCTGATATCCTATGTACCTGAAAAAGGACCGCTTTCATATTGCTCTGGTAAGGCTATATAACTTTGAGTTGAGCAAGAAAGTGCAAATGACATGGTAAAAAATGAATCAAACGTTAGTGGAAAATGATCAAACAATGACAAAATGAGCATTATTATGTTATGGGGACGCACAAATACCGTAGAAGCAACTATTTCCTACCCTAACAAATTTAAAATAGCAATGCACCTTTTGAATTTCTAAGTTCATATAGGAAAATACTATTGACTTCCAAGGTAATGAAAACCAAATAAGTCAGAACGTTTTTTTTTCTGAAAAAGGGTAGCCTTGTCCCACCTCAACTTGGTCTTTGGCTGTGCATTATACATCATATATATATGATCCATTACATTCAGAGAAAGCAAGGAGCATCAGTTAAATGATTCAACGGTCGAGATGCATGCTTGACATATTAATGGAATTTATAACCATTGACTTAAAGGTCAATTCAAGAAGCTTAGAAGTAAGTATCTGTTAGCAACTCCCGTAATTGGGACAAGCACCAGTCAAAAGCATGACAGAGAAAAATAATCGCTGCTTTGTGTTTCCCAGTGCTCCTTGTTATTAACCCCGTCACTCCTCCATTCCTTAGCCCTGTAAACTTGCTGTTCTACTCCTCTCTCCTTCCCTCTCTCCTTCCCTCTCCCTCTGCTTTGCTTCCCAACTGCAAATGTCTCAAGTCTCCATAAAATCTCCAAAACACTGTGCTAAGCAAGGACTTAACGTCGACAAGCTCTACAAAAAACTTTTCTTTGCCTTCTCAGGAATCTTAACCACTCTTCTCTTACTAATATTGATGATCTGGATTATCCTGCGACCTGCCAAGCCTGAGTTCACTCTCAAAGAGGCTGCTATCTACCAACTCAGCCTCTCTGGCCCTAACCTTCTCAACTCCTCTATCCAACTCACCCTACTTTCCAAGAACCCAAATCAAAAGGTCAGCATTTACTATGACGAGTTACAAGTTTATGCTGCCTACAAGGGTCAACAGATAACTGTTGACACCTTTTTTCCTTCATTCTACCAAGGACATCAGGATACAAATCTATTAACAGCATCTTTGGTTGGAGCTGGATTACCCGTGGCTTCATCGTTCAATTACGAAGTGGGGCGTGATAAGACTGCTGGAAAACTAGTTCTAAATCTAAAGGTGAATGGAAGAATCAGGTGGAAGGTCGGGACCTGGGTTTCAGGGCGATACAGAATTAATGTTAATTGCCTTGCTGTTATGGCTCTTGGACCTACTCTCCCAACAGGACCTTTGAGTTCGAGGCAAGGGACTGTATGTTCTACCACTGTCTGAATAAGATCCGTCAGGCAACAAACTAAGCTGCTTGTGAGTTACTTAGTACTACTTGCTAAGCTAATTAAGTTTTGAGTTCTAAATGTGTTTGCTTCTCCTAAGTGTTGTAGATTAATTATAGTACCCGATGAGACTTAAGTTAAGATGACAGTGTCATGAAAGTTTGTGGATTATGCACTTTAATCTTTTATCATCGCAACTTTGATGTTGCTTAGCATGTGATGGTTGAGAGTGAAAAAGCAGGATTCCAGAGATTCTTTTAAGGTGGGTTTTTATGGATTGATGAGTGTTGAGGGGTTCTTGTTTCAACTTAGCTTCTTTGCGTGCCCTCTGAGCAGAAAGAAACGGAGAGAGAATGATAGAGATGTGAATAGGAGGAGAAAAGGAGATAAAGGCGGGAAATTTACACTCTTACCTTCGCTAAGAATGAAATATCCACGTCAATCCCTCAGCTTTAATACTCACAAGACAACATTATTCTAGCCACAATTCCTGGGTCCCTGTGACCATTAGATTTCTGGAATCTTTTCAGAAATTCACTTTCTTTTCTCTGGATTTCAGCCATACTCATGTTGGGGAATTGGTCTTTATGCTAATGAATGTACTAAACAAGATACTGATTCCGCTAATGGAATTTGCTGTCCCTAAAGGAGATGAACACACTATGTTAATCACACACATCTGATGCTACGAGTGAAGATTGAATTCAAGATACAGATTTTTCTTTCCCTTCTTATTCCAGCTATCCTCTCTCCACTCACCCTTGTCCATGTCAAAAGCAAAATTCATACAAACCATCCAAGGTAAAATTGTAAACCAAAGCTAAAATATGGATACACAGAAGCCAAACTTTTGCATATAAAGACAGGAATATACTATCATAAATTCTTCCCTTATGGAAGGATAAGGGTTTAAAGGAAGCACATACATGTGCCACCAACTTCAAATTGCAAATCTTTTTCTCTCCATTCGGTACCTTTTATCGGCAAGGTCTAAACGTCACAGCCAAATGAAAGCCAGCTATCAAGCAATCGATGCCATTTTGTAGCTAATAATTGATATTGTGGTGAATGAAAAATGTGACACGGACAAAGATAGCTCCACCGTTATTTCTCTTAGAGAAATAGAAAAATTTAAAGAAAGAAGAAACATCTATTGCCACAATTTTCAAAAGCGATCAACCTTTTCAAGATTCTCAAAAGCTAGCTGCTTTCAACCTCATATACGTTTCTAGTAATTAATAAACCTTTAGGACTTGATTTAACCAGGCTAAATGCTGCACAAGCTCAGCCACGGGGAAGAGAGGCAAACATGAAGCAAGCATTGCTGTTAAATGCGGTTGATAAGTCTTTCAGCTCAAAATATGGCATCTATTCCAAATTAAAGCATAAAATTGTCATAGGAATTTGCTAATACAATATCAGAAGAATCAGCATATTACAGAAAGGGATTATGGGACTCGATTTTATCTTCACCTCATCTAAACAAATCTTCAGTAAAGTTCGATCATTTTAATTCAATTAATTCGAATGGTAAAATTCAATTTAACTACTCTTTAACTAATCCATGTGTAAGGAATGAATTTTAGAGTGACTTAGCCTAACCGAATTGAAAATAACCATTTCCCCATACTGCACTCATCCAAACACATGATAGGAGTATCCAAATTTTGGTTAATCATGCACTTTAGTGAGTCAAATTATTAAGGTCACTCAGCATGGCTCACTGCCTACTATAAGTGGTCGCCATCTTTGTCACCTTCCCACAACAAGAAGTCCAGATCACTCTAGGACGACACCAAACATCATATTCCTTATTCTTTGAAAATCCTTCCAACCCATCAACATATTTACAGCCCCACCACCACCAAACAGGTAAATTATCTCTCAACCAAAACCATTTGAATAAAACAATAATTACACTTCATCATAGCTGGCATAGAAATTCCAAGGTTACTGTCCTACCATTTTGGGGTTCTCCACGGCATAAACTTACAATCAAAATGTGCAAGTGAGGGAGGAGGAAGGAATATGGAGGAGATATCCATGCAGAGATAAATAGACGAGATGAAAAAGATTGAGCTGGAGAGACAGGACATGAGAAAAAGATACAGTATCTTGGGGCAAATTTCCAAAGATATATGCAAGTGGCATTTTTTCGAAACACAACTACTTTGCTAGTTGAACTCACTTGTAATTCGATTAAACTGAATTTTATAGCACAAGCTTTCCTTCCAAACAGACTAGAAAACTAGAGAATATCTGTACATTTGTCTAAAATGGTAGGTCATAACCACCAGCAGGCTCCATAGTGTACAGCATACATTCCCTTCAATGAGTTAACAGAACATGCAGGTATGTCTGCTTGTGCCCCGTGGGGGACCTAAACTACAAAAATGAGGTTTTCTACTAATACTCCATTTATTCAGATGACCTGCAAAAAACTGAAAGTGTTTTCTTTACATAATGTTGTGCTAGGAAATGACTAAAATTTGGCTTTTATAAAGGTTCAGCTATATATATAGAGAGAGAGAGCAAGCATGTGGAGTCACACTCACACGTGAATCGTGAATCATTCCTTTCCATGTGTTTGTTTACAGAGAGAATCAGCTGTAAAAGGTATACGGAAATCCCTTTGAAGAAGAAAATTCTCATAGTTTTAGTTGGTGAGGAGAGAAATATCATGCAGGAAGCTGGTCTAGTTTTTGACAACGACACAAGAAGCCATTATGATACAGCAATTCTTGCATTGGGGCATGCACATCTAACTCCAAAGTACGCTTATGGTCTGAAAAGCTCTCGCCACAGGAAGGAGGAATTCCTAGCTATTAAAAGCTTGCTGTGTTAATTGGTTAGCCCTGCAACTACAATCCTAAACTTACACTACAGGGATTCTGCTCTAGGTCATTTACAGCCAAAGTTTGACACTCAAAATTTCCATCCAGAACCCTGTCACCATCGCTCAATTACAAGCCTAAATCTTGTCATCATCACTCATATACAAAGAGCCTCAACTCATTCTATAATTGCAAAGCTATAACCACCAATGGGTGCAAACTCAAAGGACAGCAAAAAACCTGAATTGAAACAAAAGCATGTAGCTTGTAAAGCAATTACTACTATAAGGTACTGAAATTATAAATTGATAAGAAGAATGATTCTAATAATATCAATCTCAACGACATGAACCAATAAAAAAAAATTCAAATAAATTCAAAATGAATCTCGTAATATCTGATATTCATATTAACCCCGTAAACTAAATAATAACAATACATCATAAAAAACTAAGACTAGTATAATATTGTTATTCATCATCTCGTTTGACTCAAGACAACATGATCGACAATAAGAACCGTTATCGGATCATGTTCAAAAAATAACAAGTAGACCCCAATTATCATTCAAAAATCCATCAAGAATGAACTGAATCAGAACTAACCCATTTCCAAAAATGTTTCTTAACAGACACGGCTTTCTCAGCAACCCTCTTCTCCTCCGAATCCGGATACTCTTCAGTCTCTTCAGTACAAAACTCTCCATCAGGCAATCCATTTACTTCTACATCCGCTGAATACAACACATACCGTGCTGGCAAGCCCGGATAAGACATTGAATTTCTCTCCTCAACTTTCTCTTTGTAAGAACCATTCACAATATTAATACTAACTTCATTACCATCCTTCAAAATTGAACCGAGTTCTTCATTTATAGCACGAAAGATTGCGTCTTTAAAAGACTCGTTAGGGCTTCATTTTCTCTGATAAAGGTCTACACCTATTTCTAACACTACCATCTGATAACTCTTGATGGGATTCAATCAAAGTTTGATTTTTGTTGATGACTTTAACAGTAACTACATTGACTGTCCGAATTGGAGGAGTAGAGTCAGCTAAAAAGGTCTCACCTTGAGAGATTTCAAGCCAGAGATTGTGGATATTTTTGGTGCCTGGCTTGATACCCCATGAGGCAAAGGAGTCCGATGGTAGGCGAGGCTTGAGCCACTCAGAGAGAGATTGTGGGGTAGAGAAATAGTGGCTGTTATTCGTCTTTCTAGAGACAGACATGGAGGGAATTTTCAGGAATCTACGAGGGCTTGATGGGAAGGAGAGAAAAGGGAGTTTTGGGAAGTGGGGTTTGGGGAAGGAGGTTAAGGTGGTGGTGGTGGAGGAGAAGAAGAAGAGAATGGAGAGTGCTGTGAGGAAGAGGTCAGGGAGAGTGGTGGTGGTGGTTTGGGGGGTTATGTGTATTTGGTGCGGTGGTGGAGGAGGTGGCATGTCAATTATGAACTATTACGATGTTTGTGTTGCGGTGCGCAAAGGTAATTAGCAGAGTTTAGTTTATGTAAGGGATTGGGTTTACGAGATGAGGTCCACCGCGAGGAGGAAGAGAGGAGGAGGAAGAGGAGTTTGTGTGTTTAAGGAATGGTGAGAATTAGAGGTTGGTATTGGATCTGATTTGAGATCAGATCATATCCTCTCTCCGTTTATTCCTTGTTCGCTTCTTGATGCCCTTTCGTGTCAACTAGATGTTTTTTCCGTGCTACTCGGTCAAACAAATAAATAATTTGAATTATAAAAAATATTTAAATTATAATAATTTGAGTAACTCATATTAACTTTTTATAGAAATAAATATCCAATTAGTGTTTTAAGCCAATACTTTGAAAGTTTTTTTTAAATATATCAAAAATAATATTTTTTATTTTTAAAAAATTATTTTTTGATATAATCACCTTAAAAAATCTAAAAACATTATTTTTTTATTTAAAATAAAAATTTTTTTTTTTTTTCAAAATAACTTTTAAAACAACTACCGGTGATGAGATTAGTATCACCATGACAAGTGAGAAAACTGAAACAGATTGATCTTGACCTTTCCATCTACACGAACTAGCCCAACAACACCAGTACAACGTCGCTCCTTTCCACTAGTACTCATCCCCCTTTCCCTTTCTCAAATCATTATTCTTAACCCTGGCAGCCACAAGCAGCACAACCACTTAAAAATCTTACTCGTCATCTGCCATTGCTGTGCAGTTATGCAGCAGGTTGTCATTGCTGTGCAGTTGTGCTCCCTGGTCTCTATTTTGACAGGGTTAGTTTTCTAACTCTTCTTAATTCTTAAAGTTCTCTTGTTCTAGTTCTTTCTTCTCTGTTTTATAAAAGTTGTTGCGTGTGACTTGGTAACTATGGGCAAGTAGCAGATAAAAAAATTGTGAAATGGGCATGTCTGTGTTTGAAGAATGAGAATTTGTGAAATGGGCAGGGCTAGTCATAATTCATAATGTAGACAGTACCAGGCAGTAGCCATTGAGCAACTTTACTTGGAATGTATATACTGTGGATTATTGGTATAGTATGTGTATATATATATATATATAGGCGAAGGAGTTAGCTTTTACTTATCTCTTTAATTCTTGTGTGTACCGGTAATGATATGCATGATCTTGCAATGGAAGGTAATTGATCGGGGAAT
The DNA here is from genome assembly GCA_029204005.1 of Salix udensis. NCBI lineage: Eukaryota > Viridiplantae > Streptophyta > Magnoliopsida > Malpighiales > Salicaceae > Salix > Salix udensis. Next base: position 4,117,516 of record CM055033.1, read on the forward strand.
AGAGATGTGTATACCAGCTAGTGATGTTTTAATGGAATTCTGGGTCGATATAAATACATGCCTCCTCATCATCAATTCTTACACAACAACTTTGCTCTTCAAGAGGAAGATCACTCTATTCCTTGACTGATTAATTAGGACTCGAAATACTTTAGCTTATTAGAGTTTAAGAAATGTTATCAATATCAGATTCAGCTTATCCAATATAATTATATACATGCCTTTTGAAATCTAGCAAATAATATCGATATTGAAGTTGAAGTGTCAAGAAATTAATAATGGTGCTGCTGCAACAATCAGATGAAGGAAGGAGCACAAGCATACATGACCTGCCATCCTGTATTATGATATAAATATTGTCTCGGCTCCCCATCCAGGACTATCATCATTTCCTGCAGGTTTGCGTTCAAATCTTGGAACCATTATTATTTACATCTTTTTTTCCTGAAGCTTGTGCTTCCAATTAACTGCTGCACACATCTTATAATCCTTGTTGCTCATCGAAGGTCGGATACTATAATCACGGTTGGTGATAATTCCCAAGATTGTTCTGAGAGTCATAGAATTGAAATTGATGGCCTTCCTGAAAATCCATCAAGGCTAACCAAGATCAATTATCCTAAGCATCAAAAACACAGTGATGTCCAGCGCCAGATTAGAAGTTTCTGCAAATGATTTGTATGTTTATGTGATAAAAAATTCTGGGAACCCTGGTTAATGTGTCGAATCCAATGGCCCATGAGTATGCGATCCTTCCTCCGGTTACATGTGCAGTATCAGAATCTCAATATTCTAGGGTCATATCTGGGTTAGGGTTTGAAGATAAGAGATTGGAGGTGGTACAAATTTATAAACCAGATGATAAAGCTTCGTGAGAGGCAGAAATAAAACATAGTCGGAACTACTAATTCGTTGGAGAAATATATTGGAAAAGTCCCCTGCCACCTTAGTAATAGAATTTACTTAGAAATAAAGATGCAAGGTATCTTTCAATTGATAGAATTATTTTATGTGGCTTTACCAATCTCAAAGGGGAATGATCCGAAGTTTCTTGCTGTTTCATCTTCTGTCATCAGGGTTAATTTCTCTTCTAATTGGGGAATTAGGTTGCTTACATAATTCTTCTTCTTTGTTTTAATTTTTTTTAAAAAGTTTTGCATCCTTTAACACTCATTCATTGTCTTTTGTTTAAGGTCGAAGGCGGAGCCGAGCAGGTTTCTTGAGATTTTACCTGGCCATATCAACTATCACAGTACTTCCATCTTTATCTTGTGCTGTTAGTAGCAGTTCAACATTAGAGGTACGCTAGTTTCATTATTGCTTGATTATTTTTTATAAAAATTGTTGCTGGAATATATAGATTCCTTGAAGATTGTTTACCCATAGATCCAAAATATGATAATGATTCATATATATACAATTAGTGATTCAGGGGTACTTTGCAGACAGGCCATGAGCACTTGCTCTTTTGGGTGAATGGACTAGGATGTAATATAATACCTTGGAATTATGGAATTTGGCTGAAATTAGAGGTTAATCGTTTGGTCCATCTTTGCTGTTATTCTTCATGTAATGATGTATTTCTATTTTCGTGAATGTCAAAGGTAATCACTATGGGGCATTTCATGTCAGGGCCCTTTGAAGTTGTATTCCTGTAAATCATGTATAAAATGATTTCACATTTTCTTTCAATAATTGGATTGCCAGACTGCAAAACGAGCAGACAATTCCTTTGCTAACCAATTAAATGAGAATTGAAATCACTAGAACCCTGATATTGACCCCTGAAATATGAAAAAAAAAATAATCGATATCTAATGAATATTATTTGGTTTTTGCTGGGCAGGTTATTCAGAATCCAACTGAATGGGAAACAAAAAAGTTTGAACTTATTGAGACTTTTCTGTTCTTTTACTCGGTAGGTTACATATTCTTCATGCTTTATATGCACTGTTCTGAGACATTACATTCTCAATATTTCAAATCTACTTGTTCTTGTCTTAACAGGATTGCTGGTGCAGGTGTTCACGATCAGCACTGTAATTTCCCTCATTAGTAACATGTCTCCTCCCAAGAAAGCTTCTTATCAATTTACTGTAACTTCATAATCACTGCCCATGCCCATGGCTGATGGAGCAAAATCTGACTGGCTGCGTTGTTTCAGTTTGGTTTGTATCTTTTTTGTGCACCAGAAAATTTATAGTTCAAAGGAAGAGAGTTTTGGATTAATGATTTGCCGGACAAGAGATCTTTGATTAGTAACTGTGAGTAGATGACACATTCATTATTTTATGTTTCGTATATGTCAGGGATAGACAAGTAACGACTGGTTAATTGAAGGATAAATCATAAATATATATCGTGATCATAAATTAGCCTCGAAAACTAATGCCTGTAAAAAGGTACGCAAGGCCTAGCGGTGTTAGAATTAGGATGAAAGAAGCAACAGAAGAATATTTTTAGGAAAATTATATATGAAAAAAAAAACCTAGCATCATGAAGCTCCTTTGGAAATGCCCTTTGATTCCTTAAGAGTTCGTCTGAACATAACTTTACCACTATATATTCTCTGCAGAATATCTACTGTTTTCCTGACATTATATGGAACAGTTCACAAAAATCCATTGAATTATGAATCATAAAGAGTTTGATATGATCTGATAGTGTTGTCAAAGACCTGGATGTATAGCAGACAATACTAACAGGAATAGGACTCAGGTTAGAATTTTACTCTTACTGATATAAACACAAAACACAACCATTTCAAAACACCTACTCTTGCTTAGATGTTCATTTAGCTGCAATAAATCATCAACAGTGCCTTCAGATATTGATTTTGTTCGCGATCCTTGCCCCAAAAGGATCCATTTAGCGGATCCCAACTAGTTTGGGATTTAGACATTGTGATGCTAACATAACTCTGCCTTCAGAACCTGGACATTGTGAAGTTTACATATCTATTTTTCCCGTGGCTCTTTCCAAATGGTACGGCGGGAGTAGAAGATCATGGTTACCAAATGTTTTCCTACTTAACAGTATGTGTTAATCAGGTACTCTGTTTCCAGGTACTGGTATCCATCTTTCCATTGAATTCCCTCCAGAGTCCAGGCATGATGTACTGGACATGAATTTTTTTGGATGAGATTGAGCTTTGCGAAATTTCAGAACCCTTCGCTCCTGGATTATATTCATACAGGACAATCATAAGAGAAAAAAACAATGTCCAGCTTCATTTGTCTATGGTGAATAGAGGACCACAGACAAACCTGCAACTCTTCTGCAAGTCTGGAGATTTCAATCTTTTTTTCACAAGTGACAAATCCAATTTCAGTGCATGTGAATCGCCACCGCCCCAATCTCGTCTTTCCCAATCGGTTCTTCTGTTACTAATCAATAATCTTTCATTTTCTTTCCTCTCTCTGTCAAGTTCCATGCTATCCATTAATTAATGAGGTAATTGAGATTAGAAATAAGGATCATCACAATGGGTATCTGAATGTTGTTTCTATTATATCTCCCACGGGGTGTTTTTCATGGGCTGGTAAAATTAAATTCCGGAGAACTTGGTAGTCTTGATAATACTTGTAAGAAAAACATCATGATTCTCGTATTAGTGTTTGTCCTTTGTATAGGTAGGTGATGAAGAGAATAAATGCTGATTTTTCTTAGAATTAAATGCTTCTTAAACCTTATATAAATCTTACGTTGTCTTGTCTAGAAAGATAAAATATATGTTTATATAGATTTTTTTAATATAAATATCTTGAAATATTTAATTTTAAGTCTCTAGCTAATTTGTTCGATTGAGAATAGTTAGCTAGCTAGGTGGTGATTTTGGGCTTGTTTGAGAGTTATTAATATAAATGAGGACGTATATGCTACCAAACTTCTTCAATTTTTGGTGGCTTATACTCCAGCAAACCATTAACAAAAACTCTAAAACATTATGAAAAAAAAATATATATATATATATATATATATATATATATCTTTTCCATTTTTCCGAAAATTGTAAGATAATGAAAATACCCCCAAAGTAAAAAAAAATAACAAAAAAAACAAAAATTGTTGAAAGTGAATGTTCTGACTTTTGATTTTAATAAATACAAAGATAATTAAAGTTTATGATGTATTATCTTTTATGATTTGATTTCTATTCTTTTATCTTTTCTTTTCTTAAAGTTATTTTACTTTTCAATTTAACTCTTCAAACGAATATATTTGGTTGTCTTCTAATTATATTTTTTTATTATTTTAAATTATTTTTTTGTAATTGATTTTTTAAAATTTTATTATTCAATATTTGATTTATTAGGGCTTTGACCTTAACATTTTTTGCATGTGTCATGCTTTTAGTCTAATGACTCACATCACAAGTTTAACAAGTTAACGTTAGCCTAATTCTTTTTTTCTTTTTTATGATTATTATTTTTATTTCATCATTCATCACAATTATTATTTAAAAAGGATTGGCTTTGTGATTTTGTTTTTCAATTGTTTTATCAGGTTATTTCAATCAGATGACTTGGGCCATAGATTTTAATTTATGCTTCAATTAATATTTATCTTCTATGAGTTTTTATTTTGCTTATTTATCATTTAAAAAAAATGTATTTATTTTTTTGAAGATATTATGCTAATTTATCTATATTTGTTCTTATATAATATTTTCTAATATATTCAACCTTGCATAAATATTTATTTTATTAAATCAATTATATTTCTATGTTTATGGCTACATTTTATTATTATTATTAATTGAGTACAAAATTAATATTAATAAATAAATTCAATAAATACAATTGGCTAAATCCTCCATGTTGTGAGATCAAATATTTTGATCTATATTTATTTTCTGTTTTTTTTCATTGTTTTAGTTATTATTAATAATAGAATTTTAAATTTATTCACACAATAATATTTAAATTATTTAATTAGATATTGGTACAAATCTTTTTAATATAAAAAAATACAGTAAAAAACCTCCAAATCTATATATTTTCTAAAAATATACTTGCACGGTAAAACTCCGGCGGCAAGTCGTATAGTTTGGCAGAAGCCAGCAACCAGATTATCTATCTAACCAACAAGTTAGGTAGAAAGTCACGTGATCCCTCTCCTACGTAATTTGCTCCGAAATTCGGTTCAGTTGAAGAAGTAAACTGTTGAATTTTCCCCTTCTCCCCCACGTTCCTCGAAAATTCACAAACCCCATCTTCAAAACCAGAAGAAACCCAGTATCCTATTGACCCCAACGCCACAACACCCCAGAAAACACACAAAGATGGAAAACTCAACCCAAGAATCCCACCTAAGATCAGAAAACACCATAACCTATGAATCTCCATACCCTCTCTATGCCATGGCAATCTCTTCGACCCCATCTCGCACAAACCAGTGCCAACGCATTGCCTTGGGCAGCTTCATTGAAGAATACAACAACCGCATAGACATTGTTTCTTTTGACCCTGAAACCCTCTCTGTCAAAACCCATCAAAATCTCTCTCTTGAACACCCTTTTCCACCCACAAAGCTCATGTTTAGCCCTTCCTCTCTTCACAAGTCCAATGACCTTTTAGCCTCTTCTGGTGACTATCTTCGCTTATGGGAAGTTAGAGACTCTGCTTCTATTGAGCCTGTTTTTGTGCTTAACAATAGTAAGACAGGTGAGTTTTGTGCTCCTTTAACTTCTTTTGATTGGAATGATATTGAACCTAAAAGAATTGGTACTTGTAGTATTGATACAACTTGTACGATTTGGGATATTGAAAAGGGTGTAGTTGAAACACAACTTATAGCTCATGATAAGGAAGTTTATGATATTGCTTGGGGCGAAGCAAGGGTTTTTGCTTCAGTTTCAGCTGATGGGTCAGTTAGGATTTTTGATTTAAGAGATAAGGAACATTCTACTATTATATATGAGAGTCCTAGACCTGATACACCCTTGTTGAGATTGGCTTGGAACAAGCAGGATTTGAGGTATATGGCCACCACTTTGATGGATAGCAATAAAGTTGTGATCTTGGATATTAGGTCCCCAACAGTACCTGTTGCGGAGTTGGAGAGGCATCGTTCGAGTGTGAATGCTATTGCTTGGGCTCCACAGAGTTGTAGGCATATTTGTTCTGCTGGTGATGATTCACAGGCACTTATTTGGGAGTTGCCTACTGTGGCTGGACCTAATGGGATTGATCCAATGTCCATGTGCTCTGCTGCTTCTGAAATTAACCAGCTTCAATGGTCTGCTGCACTGCCTGATTGGATTGCTATCGCGTTTTCAAATAAAATGCAGCTTTTAAAAGTTTGAGGTGATCATTATCAATATCCGTTTTTAATTTTATCTTTGATGCTAGGTGTTTTGTATTATCTTCAATGTTAAATTGTAGTGTTATGGAAACTTGAGTGTGTTTCTAGCTAACAATTGAACTGCTCCATACAAAACTATGAAGCACCCACTTTTATGTCTTTCTACCATTTTAGTTCATGTATGCTGTTTCACAGTTTTGTAGAATTGTATTTTATCTTGTGCAATATAATTACTGAACCCCACGCGGTTCAAAGTTGGATGTGCAAATTTTGCATCTTTCAGTTCTTGGCTCTCTAGATTCAAGGCTACTTTCAGGCTCTTAGTTTTCAGCTCATATTGGGTTTAGGCATTTTGCTCAACTCCAGGACTTTTACTCACAAATGTTTGCTCCGTTGTCTATGTTCCCTTTTCTCTACAGCCTCACCTGCAATTTTCCCCCTGACATTGTTGTTGAATGGCTTAGTCATGATCCAGTCTCTTGTTGGGTAATATTTATTGCCATAATGCATGCTCCTTTTAAAATACACTTTCAACAAAGCTAACCCTTATGAGTCTGGTTCTTCTTTTAGTTTTGAGACAGATTGATTGCTAGAGATGAAGGATGGCCAGGGGTGGCTCCTAAATGGCCTTCCATATTTGTTTCAAATCAGATTGCCATTTATTTTGTAATGTATCAATTCAAGCATAGTTTCAATTTCTTTGTGGTTTATTATGGAGAGTTTTGAACATCAATCTGGTCGGGTTCATGGACCTATATTCCTTATTATGCTGATGCAGAGCTTCTTGTTGTGGTCTGGGTTTTGTGGTTTATAACATTTACATAGGCACCTGGTGTTTAGCCATTCACTCAAAACTGTTACATCACATGGAAAACTCGGCAACGCATTTAGCTAATTGTTATCATAGAAAGCAGGGGTGAATTTGATAGCAGAATTTGAAGTCAATGTGTAAATCTTAAGAGTGTTTAGATTAAAAGGCAATAGTAAAACCTGTAAATGTGAGATTTGTGGAAAGAAATAAGAGATCATCGACAGTTGTTATCAAATCAACTGAAACTATAAAAATAAGATGACTCTGTAGGCATTAGAACAATTAGTGATAACTCTGTAGGTGATAATCTAGTATACCTGCAATTTTCTTTGTAATTAATATGCTTGCAATTTCAATTTCATAAATCAAAAAAGATGTTTTATTATCCAACAATTTTCTTTGTAATTATTATCCAACAATTTCAATTCCATAAACAAGAAATATATTTCACTAACCAACAATTTCTATTTATGGATGTAAAGAGAATATGAATCACTCTCTGAATACAATACAAGTATTTCTCTCATAAGTTATTGAGTTTACTTTATGTTCAAGTTAATATTTTTGGAACGGTATAAAACAAATTTAAAATTACATGAGCAACGAGGATTAAATCCAAGATTATTAACTTTGAATTTTAGAGTTTGAATTGGTTAACTTTTTTTATAAAAAAAAACAACATCAAACAAGTAGTTTTGGGAACTTTTCTCATGTAGGGAAGGGCTTTGTGTGGTTATGCAAGTCCAGTGATTAATTACCTTATGGATTCCTTTCAAATGACTATGGGGATGGATTAAATAACAAGGAATTCTCTCTCTCCGAAAACAAACGGGTCTTGTGCGGGCCACAGAAGAAGTCGAGATGTTGCAAGAAGCCGAAGAAAGAAGAACCCTACTATTCGAAATACAAACCTACCGACAGCGCAGCCAGTTGGAGTGGAAAAAAGAAGGAAGAACCCTACTATTCTAGTGGCCGGACAACCTTGCCAGTACAGCTTGTGTCACGGGGATGAGATCATGTTCTTGATTCCATGATGACGCAATGAATCGGGTCAATGGGAGATTGAATTTCTTAATAACAAGATGTTGCTTCCAGAAAAACATCACCAGGCTGTACAGCTGATTCCGTGCTTAACTTAATGCTCCACTCATAAAGAAAGACTCGATGCATTCTTATTATCAAAATAAAATATAAACCCTAAAATCCCATCGTTGATTACTCGTATCTAGACTGACATATATATATATTATTTGTTCTGGAGTTGAGCTCAAAATTCAATCAAGCTCTTTCAAGGCGCAAATTGCTAGTTCCTTTGGATGGCATGTGATGAAGTGTTTTTTTCTAGGGTGTGATACATGAAGGGTGCATTATTTCTCAAGTGTATTATACAATATTTTTAAAAATAACACTGTTAAGGAACCATCTCACCTAAAAGCTTAAGCTTGTAAGTGAGGTTCCATAATATGATTTATATTATTCTCTAACACCCCTCTCAAGTGAAAGTCTTTTAGGCTTGAAACTTGCACAGACCAACATTACCTTGTGCTTGGTTTTTATCAAATAGAATGGGGGTAGTGAGATTCGAACTCGTGACCGCTGGGTCAACAAGGCTCTGATACCATTTTAAGGAATCATCTCATCTAAAAACTTAAGTTTGTAAGTGAGACCCCATAATATGATTTATATTATTCTCTAACAAACACTTACATAAAGTCTTCGCACCAATCGAAAGACAGCAGTACTGGTGTGGTCTTGGTCATCGCTCTGTCTGGTTGAGGTGCATGTGTTTTTGGCAGCCGGCCCTTCTTCTCTCTTCTCTTCATCACATCTTCATCACATGTGATAATGGATGTCGATCGTAATGTTGCCGTCGTCCCTTTCTCATTTTCCACACAAGAGAACCGAATTGGCCAGGCATCGACAGCGACCCTAGTGGTGAAAACTGTGGCTCTGTGGAAATGGGGGCACCCTCGGTGGAGGGGAATGCATCTTGCGCTACGATTTTTTAAGGAAAAAAAATTGATAGAGAGGGATGTTTTTAGGAGCATTAAATGCCTATCTTATTCCTGGTTTTGATTTTTTTTCTTTTCTTTCACCAGGTTCAACCATATAATGAATGCATGGACATGGAAATTCTAATTCCCCTTTTATAATCTGTTTTTTTTTGAGATTTCACAAAATTTATAGAAACTGATGGTGTAAGATCAAGATGGGATCGAATTGATTGCAAATAGCCTTCTAGCACAAACTACATCACTTGATATTAACTCGCTAATTCCACGCGCTCCATTGTGGCCTAAACTATTTTCTTCTATAAAACTTGCAAAAAAAATATTCAGAGTAGAAATATTTATTTAGCAGTATCACTAAATTCAATTGAGTAGTTCAATCTTGAATTCTATTAATCTAACTCCATGCCTAGCTTGAGTTTTTAATTAAACCATGTAAGAGCTTATCCGAAAATGAATCAATCGATTTCAATGGGATTTAGAAATAACTTGGATGACCTATAAAAAGCATGACATAACTTCTTTTTTTTTAAAAAACAATCAAGTTTGATGAGTAAACTCGTCAAATACATAAATCAGGTAACCTATGTTAAAACTTCAAATTTACATACTGGACAATAGACTCTAATGAGATTAATAATCTTTTTTTTTTCTCTAGATTATTGTTTATTTAACTATATGATAACAAAGAAAAAAAAACTATGTAGATGGAGATGGAGATGGAATAGCCTAAAAATCTTTTGAAGTGGTTTAGAATGAAATTGTTGAAAATAAAAAATCAATGAACAAAATTTAAAAAAAAATTAAAAAAATCGTGCGCATAGTGAAAAACTAACATGTTTTAGTTGTTTAAATAAATAATGGTTACAATTGCCTATCTAGTCTCCAGCTTATCATTGGAACACCTCAAATTTCACAAAAGGAAATGGATAGGCTATAGAATGTACGATTCCCATGAACAATGACAAAAGATATTTAGATGGAGATGGAATTGGCTACAAAATCTTTGAAGTGTTTTTTTTTGTAAAGCATTTAAAAAAAAAAATTGTCAAGTATAATAGCTTTATGACACTATATTATAAATCAAGCTCAATTTACTGCCTGATCTGGAAGTTATTTTTAAAAATATTTTTTATTTAAAAATATATTAAAATAGAGTTGTATGAGATATTAATTATAAATTATATTTCCATGGTGTATCAAAACAGGACATTGTGCTATACCATTTGCTACGGCAAAAGAGGGTACAAAAACAAAATGATGTTAGGTAAAAACATTAATACAAACACAGACTGAATCTGAAAACAAATACAAGATGTCAAGACAAAAAAGGAAAAAGATTTAGTGGCCCAAACAATTTGATTATTAAGATTTACATATAATATGTGAAAAAACAGAGTAAGAATCTTTGATCGAACAAAACTCGCCACTGCCCTGCGAATTTTCCTGTCCACTAGAAGCGCAGGCTTGCACAGATCATTACACATGTACAGATATCCTTTTTATCAGAAACCATGCTGTGATGAGTGGTTTGGGCTTCCTCTCACTTAAATTCCCACCTTCTGGGAGTTCTTACAGAAGACACGCACACCACCCCTTTTGATATTGACAACATTTGCAGAAAGTGATGGTGGGACTCTGATTAATTGACCACTTAACCAGAATTCTAGATTCTTCAGGCAACCTTTCAAAACTTCAAAGAGCAATAACGTTCGCTGCTGGGCACAGCAACAGAGTGCAGACAGAGAGATCACACAAGTATTAACGTCTGGAGAAGAAGGGACAAGAAATAAGGAAAAGAAATCAGGCATGATTCAAGTAAATCAAATCAAAATAATTTATTACTATTTTATTCATGTGGGGCCAACCCATCATCCAATTATAATAAAGTTAAATCATACCTCGATGACGACCGAAAAGTCATAATAAAAAAAGAAAAAAGGGCCGGCCAAGCTTCCATGTTCAGATATAAATACAGGGTGTGTTTTACAGAGCACTTCTCATCTTCCTGGAAACAACTCCAAGCTAGCAGCAAAATCATAGTGTTAGTGCCCGCCTCTTTAACTCACAGTAACCTGCTGTCATTTTCATCCTCTGTTACTGTTTTTAATTAGTAACATGGATACAAAAGTAATTTCCTCTGGCGTCCTGTACACGAGCTTGCCGGCAAGCTATGTTAGGCCGGAATCTGAACGTCCCAGGCTGTCGGAAGTCTCAACGTGCGAAAATGTCCCGGTTATAGATTTAGGCTGTGAGGATAGGAGCCAAATTGTCCGGCAAATTGGTGATGCCTGCGAGCACTACGGCTTCTTTCAGGTCAGCCGGATTAATCTCTCTCTCTATATATATATATAGCTTCTTAATTATCATGTCTATATATATATATATATATATACAGAGAATAATGTTGTTTTGGATCATATATATATGAATGGCAGGTGATCAATCATGGAGTGTCTTTGGAAGCAGTGGAGAAAATGCTAGGAGTGGCCCATGATTTCTTCAGCTTGCCGGTGGAGGAGAAGCTGAAGCTGTATTCAGATGACCCAACGAAGACGATGAGACTTTCTACAAGTTTTAATGTGAACAAGGAAACGGTCCACAACTGGAGGGACTATCTTAGACTCCATTGCTACCCTCTTGACAAGTACGTGCCTGAGTGGCCTTCTAATCCTCCTCCATTCAGGTGAGTCCTCCTCCTCCCTCCCTCCTCCTCCTCCTCCTCCTCTTTCCGATCAACATGCTCACACACGGTAGAGTAGCTAGATCCACTTACATGGAGAGCTGTGCTTCGGACACCTTCCGTGCATGCACCGGATAAATATGCCACGTCCCTTTCTGGAATACTATCTGTCATTTCTTTTTCGTTATTAGAATTTATTAGCGAAAATGCACCTACAAAAATCTTCCTTGAACACGTAGTATTAAAATAGCAGAGTTCCATCCATATAGCTAGTTTATACTATTTTTCGAGAACATTCGAAGGATCTATTTCTTTTTACTATTAATTTTATGCCTATGTATTAGAGACTAATCAAAATCCCACTTATAATTATAAAAATAAAAATAAAAATAAAAATAAAAAGCAAACGACTTCTAATTAGTGAACTCATCCTGGGATCGCTTCTATACCTATGTATTAGATTTTAAATATCGAATGAATAGTTATTATTCAATAATTAAATCTATTTATATCCTAATCACTACACATGAGCTTTGGATTATCGTGCGACTCAATTAAAAGCACCGAGCTTAGTGAGTAGGTACGTCATTCCAAGTTTAAAAATTTGTTTGATTAAATTAATACCTATATATATAGTAGAAATCTTCCCGAATTATTTAACTGTAGAAATCTTTCCGAAATCAGGCTAAAGATATGAACATTAGCATTGAAATCCAAAACAAAAAAGGTATAGTGTCTAACATCATACTATATATGGATAGATCCAAGAAAAGTCAACTCTCCTCCTCGTTAAGTCATGGCCACGTACATATAATCTTCACATCGTCCATAAAAGAAAATAAAATAAGAATGATAATTCTGGGGCCCTGACGGGCATGTCGACGGGCACATGCAGCTCGGAAAAGGAGGGTTCATTTGGATCTGCAGGAGTACTTTTCAGCATCCTTCTTCTTCTCATTTCTTGCAAAATAAATGCTGGAAAACACTACCTTCCCCCCCCCATGTTCTTCTGGTGGTAATGACAAAAGACTCATGTCTTAAAACATACATGTCTACATGTAGTCTGATGTTTCACGACTCCTGCTAAACATATCCGGTGGTTCTAATCGATTGTAATATATATATTTTATTAGAAACTAGTTTAAATACTATTATTGTATGAAATAATACTTCTTAATAAATACAATTGATTTTTATTTATTCTTTGGCGGCAAAAACTATATAAGTTCATAATAGGTGTCGTAAAATCATCCACTAGCTTCTACCCCAAGAGATATACAGAACCCACGCTGGCCCTACCACAGAGGAGAGAAAAGATCCATTTTATGACCACCACCATTAGTTTTTATTTATTTGTTTTGAATAATATGATTAGTGTAATAAAAATATATTAAGAAAAGGGTTTTTTTTTATGGGAAGAGTTAATAATTAAAATCTCTTATTGAAGTCTTATAGATGGTAATCTTAGAGTTTACTCTACTTTATATTATATACGAGGCTCGTTTTCTTTATTTTATTTAAAACTTAAATCAATTATGTTTTGTTGTGTATATATATATATATATATAATATAATATTACTATCTATCTAATCCGACGACACGTATTGACATGCCATGTGCAAATCTACTACATAGGATCCCGGCAGCAGATGGAGTGTTTAGACCGTTGCTCAGCGTAAATAAAAAATAATAATGATTAGATAGGACCACAATTAATCAAATTATTAAATAAAAAATTATTTAAAACCACAGCGACAAAGTCCACCGATCGAATCTTCTCCTACATCATTTGATTCGTCATTGTAAAAAAAAAACGTAGAGAATAGTCAAATGGAGGGAGCACAATAATTTGCTCGTAGGTCCACTAATCAAACTCTCCTGCGGCTTCCGGTGATTATGATTATCATGACGTGGACGTGATTAGGAAGCTCTCTCATGATTAGATTCTATTTAAAACGTGGGTGCTGACGTCAGCATGTCCTACACTCCGAAAACCATCAACCCCTTGCCCGTCGTGTACGCAACTCGGTGCCAGAAACTTGGCACGCGCGGTGGATCCAAAGTTGTTGATAGGGTCCCTTGAGTCTTTAAAATATTATGGTACGTGGAATGTGATGTCATGGCATGACGTTTCCGTGACGTAACAGACACAGATCAATCTCTATGATTGATGGGCCTTGCTGATGCGGTTTAAAATATTCACTGAATTATTATTCCATATTTGGAAACTTACCTGTTTATAGTGCTATTAGTGCGTGTTTGGGAGAGCGGTTATGATAGTTTTTTAAAGTGCTTTTCATGCTGAAATACATTAAAATAATGTTTTTTCATTTTTTAAAAATCATTTTTGACATCAGCACATCAAAATGATTTAAAACACATAAAAAAATTCATTTAAAATAAAAAAAAAGAAATTCAAATTTTGGCCAAACGGCGGTGCAGCCGCTTGGCCAAACAGGGGCTTACTCTTTGTTTGTGACCATCATTGTCTTCATTACGCTCCTTAATTTTCTTAATATTCTTATTTCAAATTACTTTTTTTTAGATGTTCTTCAAATATTTTAATGTGCTGATTTAAAAAATTATTTAAAAAAAAATAGTTAGTGAGATCGTACTCTGGTAGTATACGATGGAGAGGAGTTAAATGACTTGGAGGTACCAAGAGGGGTCCTGGCGTGAGTGGTGAGAGCGTTCTCGTTTCTTAAGAGAGGTCAGGGGTTTAATCTCTTATCTTGTATGGAGTCGGCTATTTGAGGGAGCATTTTTCATCCTTTTTGAAGCCTCACCCTGTACAAACATGGATTAGTCTGGACCATCACCTGGAATACTGTGCGATTTATAAAAGAAAAATGACTGAGAGGTATGAATTTGAAGAAAAAAAGGACTGAGTCGTAGTTGAGTTAAGAAACCAGGATTAAAGAATGATTTATTCGAATCCATTACTCCATGGTCTACTACGGCACAGTTTAATAAGGTAGGGTAGCTTGCAGAAGTCGCAGTCACCAGTCAGCCCTCTTCCAGAAGAGATGATGCATGCACATGACATGGTCGGTGTTCTATGAGCAGTCTATTTTAGGAGTAAAACCCTAAAATATAATTTCTAATGCAGCATAAAAAAGAATCTACGAGTAATCAGTTTGTGGCTCAGCTTGAAGATTGCCCAGAGGATAACGTGATCATCTCACAATCTAATAGAATTGATGTCGTTTGTATAGGGCCAGTGACGTGGCTGAAGGGCAAGCGACGAGTCGTGTCCTTTTCTGATAGACTTTTCTTTGATTCTACGAACAAATATATAGTTAATAAGAACTGGGCGGTGGATGATTTTGAACGAGAGCTCGGTTTCAGATCTGTTTTGCGGGAGATGCAAGCAACTGACATGGCTGGGGCTGAAAGTTTTGACTTTCTTCCATTTTTAAAATGAAAATTTTCTTGTATTCTCACCGGAGGCAATGACAGAGATGGCTCGACTTTTATGCCAAATCCACTAGCTGTGTCAACACCTTTTTTCATGTAGTGCCCGATTGGGACAGAGTTTCAAACGCGTTTCTAAAATCTTCATTTTTTTAAAATTTTAAATGAATATTGTAGATTCAATATGGAAAAACTTACTTGTGATATTCCGTTTTCTTGTTCCTAGATCTTTGCTTCAAGACCACTTCGATTACTAGAACCAAAGTTGTGTTTCACGGCATGAACGTCTTAACAAATCATAGCAAGTTGAATGTAGAGTAATGAGAGAGATAACTATCTTCACTTATGTGAATAACTTGTATTTATTATGTAGAGGGAGGTCCCTATTTATACTAGTGGGGAGAAGTTACTTAGTGGTTACCGATAAAGTAACACCCCTTAGATAAATAGACTTGGTTCATCCCTCATGGGTGAGCCATTGCCAAATCGCACCTCTAGATATATAGACCGGGTTCATCCCTCATGGGTGACCCGGATCAATCCCAATAACCAACAAATATGTTTTGGTGTTCTTAGATCATTTTGATGTGCTGATGTCAAAAATAATTTTTAAAAAATAAAAAAACATCATTTTGATGTATTTCAACACGAAAAACACTTTGAAAAGCTACCGCAACAACTTTCCCAAACAGGCCTGTAGTCGGTTCCTCGAGCTTAGCTATGAAAACAAATTTCAAAACTCCTCCTCCACCTCCAGAACAATCAGAAAAACCGAAATTTTTTTAAAATTATGGTGTGTATATATATATATATATATATCTGCAGATATAACAGAGAAGTGGTGTGCTGTACAGTTAAGATGTATATAATGATGTGGGAAATGTTGTATCGACAGGGAAATTGTAAGGATCTACTGTATACAAGTTCGAGAACTTGGGTTTAGAATACAAGAACTGATATCAGAGAGCTTGGGCCTCGCAAAGGATCACATAAAAAATGTTCTGGGTGAGCAAGGACAGCACATGGCTGTAAACTTCTACCCGCCATGCCCAGAGCCAGAGCTCACCTATGGATTGCCAGGACACACTGACCCCAATGCCCTAACAATCTTACTTCAAGATCTATCGGTGCCAGGCCTTCAAGTGCTCAAAGATGGGAAGTGGGTGGCCGTTGATCCCCATCCGGATGCATTTGTCATCAACATCGGCGACCAGTTACAGGTAAACCTGCAATATTTCCTTTGTGTTCTTCACTTGCCATGGAAAACGATGCCGTTGTGTTCTCACGACTGTCAATGGTTGCATGCAGGCACTCAGCAATGGAAGGTACAGGAGTGTGTGGCACCGGGCCATCACCAACACTGATAAGGCGAGAATGTCGGTCGCCTCCTTCCTCTGCCCGTGTGATAACGCGCTGATCACCCCGCCTGAAGCTCTCACCGGTGATGGGACCGGAGCCGTTTACAGGGATTTCACGTATGCTGAGTATTACAAGAAGTTCTGGAGCAGGAACTTGGATCAAGAACACTGTTTGGAACTTTTCAAGAACTAATTAGAGGCAGTAAAATTACTAATAAGTGAACGTCCATTTATCACCTCACTGTTGTTGCAATTAGCTGTAGATTCCTGGACTGACACAGCGCCCGAATCAGCCTTAAAATCTTGTTTCGTTCTGTGAAATGATGGCACCGCTGCGAATTGCAGGGAAGATTTTTTTGTCACTGTCTCGGATGATGTTTAGACATTCGAATCTGTTCCAGTCGGTGCTACCTCTTGTTGATTTTGAACTTTGATTCATGTACTATTAAAACTATTAAAAGAGTTTCATTGTTAATCGTTGTTCTAATACAGCAGGACCTTATGCAATTTATCTTTTTTCTGCCATTGCTTTGAATGTTGAATCTCCGACAGTAGGCTGATAAAATGTTATCCACCTACAACTCTTATTTCTGACACAATGGCCTCCCTTCCCTATCAGGATTCAGATTTGGGTAATAAATATTAAGTTCATCATCATCATCATTATTGATAGACCGAGAGAATTGTAGACTAATAAACGGGAGGCAGAGAAGGCATTGCAAAGAGAAGCCATGGATTTTAGAAGGGAGAGGCGGAGTTTCTCTTGGCAGAAGGAAAATATTGAGGAGATAGTTGGCAAGAACACCAAAGCCATGCAGCGACAGAAACTAGCTAGCATTGATTACACCATAGTTTACAAAAGTTTTCCTATCTACCAAAAGGGCAGAAAAGCATAATTTACACCATAGTTCCTAATCATGATGATTTTTGAAATGTGCAAAATGCAAGCTGTGTTATACATGAACAATGCATCTTTCATCATGATTTGCTGAGGAGGTAATCAGTAATGCCATCATAGTCAAAGCAAAAGATCACCCAGAAGAGGTCAAACTCAAAAGGGGTGCAATTGTTGACACAGTTTACTCGTCCTTGTTTTCCATGCAATGTGAAGATGATCACCACAACCAGCTAAATCAAGCCATGGATTTTGCTCGCAGGATAGTTTTGCTCGCAAACCTCAAATGGAGGTGTTAAAAGAAGTTTATATGCCAATGAAGTAACTGATTCTGTATTAAGTTTCTTCCAGATCAGTAAGATGCTGAAAGCTATCAACTCAACTTGTTCCACAGGTTGCAAAGGGGTAGATTGCAGATCTATCTCCTGTTGCGCAACCCTCTACAGACAGATTGAAAGTTTCCCTTCCTTTCATTATTGTAGATTCGATAAAGAAAACATACTTGTGATATTTCGTTTCCTTGTTCCTGAATTAATTGCTTCAGGATTACTTCAATTACTAGAATCAAAATGATGTTTCACGGCACGAATGTCTTTACAGATCGTAATAAGTTTAATATAAAGTATTGAGAGAAAGAAAGATCGTAATAAGTTTAATATAAAGTATTGAGAGAAAGAACTATCTTCACTTATATGAATAACTTGTATACAACATGGAGAGGGAAGTCTATATTTATACTAGAGAGGAGAGGTTACTTAGCCGTTGTGGTTACCAATAAGTAACACCCCTTAGATAAATAGACTAGGTTCATCTATCATGAGCGAACCAATGCCAAACCTCACCTCTACATAAATAGACCGGGTTCATCCTTGATGGGTGAACTAATACCAAATCACATCTCTAGATAAATAGAATCGTGTTCATCCCTCATGACGAACGAGGTCAAACCCAATAACCAACCATTGTCAGCCAAATATCAATCTGCTTTTGTGAAAGACAGAAGGATCGGAGAAAATGTATTGTTGGCTTAAGAGGGTCTACAAGCTTGTATAACTTCTGCAACTTTTTTGGTTGGTTTAATCTTCATTAAATTATAAAAATTAAAAAAATAAAATCAATGAATAAAAGACGTAAAAAACTAATATGATAAAATTTTATATTTGTGACCCGAGTCATGAAGTCGAGATCAACGCACCAAAAAAATTAATGAAACCTGAATTCTAAACAAATTAAATATTAGAAAAAGACTATTTTAAAAAATAGAACTAAGGCAAGAAAAAATAATGAAAAAGCATAAGTCAAATTTGGCATAATAAATTAACAAAATGATAAGGGATGAAATTAAAAATAATTCTTACAAAAATAAAAAAGTAAAAAATAAGAATCAAATTTGATGTAAAATCCAAAGAATACAAAATGGGAAGAGATTAAAGTGAAAAAAAAGTTTATGAAAAAAAGGAATAATGTTTCTTTAAGAACAATAATAAAAAAAAGAGGGTCATGATTAAAATAAATAGAAAAATGAAGGATGACCTTCAATTCTGGTTGGACTGTCATGTTTTTGAGGGGAAAAGAGAGAAAATAATCTTTAATATTATTACATTAAAATAATTCTTAAATAAATTAAAATAAAATAAAAATCAATACAAAACAGCCCTAAACCCAAACTGACTTCCAACCCAGACGCAATCCACTGGAGTACAAAAATCAGGGTTTAAGACTAGTTAAAGCATAAACCCTTCTTTACCACCGGCAGATTCTATCAGAGATCATCATCAAGCCGTTCTGCTCAGACCAAAACCTCTCTCATAAAAAAACTCTAATGGTTGTCGTGCAAGGCGATTCTATGTCTGAGTAAGTCATTCTCTGTTTCGTTATGGCGCTATTTTTTTTGTTTTTAAAAAAAAACAATTGATTTTGGTTACTGATTTTTTTTTATTTGCATTTTTTTTAAATCCTATTTAAAAGGGAGAACGTTGTTGACCATTTAATTGACAAGCAAAAGCCTGCCGCTGCACCAGTAAAATCCGCCGTCGACAAATTCCAGCTTCTCCCTGAATTTTTAAAGGTAACCCAGCTTTCTGTTATTTGAATATGAACGTACTTTATATATATATATATATATCATGTGAATGTACAGTGTATTACTGTGAGAGGGTTTTTCTCCTAAAGAAATTTTAATGGTTTTTGATAGGTGAGAGGGTTAGTGAAGCAGCACTTAGACTCGTTTAATTATTTTATAAATACTGGAATCAAGAAGATTGTGCGTGCCAATGATCGGATTGTGTCCACAGTTGATCCTAGTCTTTATCTGAGGTAATGTTTTGGTTGCTTTCTACGGGTGCACAGGCGCACAAGATGGTAAAGTCTGTTTAATTTGAGAAATGCAGCAGCATTTAGAAATAGGAAAAAAAAGATCGTCTGTTTTATTTTTCTAACAATTTTTTTTTGCGAGATTGGATGCTATCAATTTGGTACCTTTTTTAATTTTTTTTTCTTGAATCTTGTAGGTTTACAGATGTTAGGATTGGAAAGCCTTCTATGGTGGTCGATGCTATTAGTGAACAAATTACTCCTCATATGTGTCGCTTATCTGACACGACGTATGTACCCATTCATGTTCTTTTTAGTTTGTTAATTGATATTTTTGCTCCTTTTATTAGGTAAAAGAAAAACTTTGTAAAAGTGAATAAAGCTAGACAATCTGTACGAAAGAACTTAAAGTATGAAAATCAGAACAGAAGGCCTTCCTTCCAACACATTTGGTAACAATGATGATGCTCTAGCTCCAGTGTGATGAATGGGGATATATTTCATTCTCAGAAGCAGGAAACTCTGTTTTCGGCATTTGGTGTTGCAAGGAAAAAAATCCAAATTTGTTTCTTCTGTATTCCTTGATTAAAACCTCTTGATAATTGGTGCATTATACTGTTTGACTCTCCTTTATGAAACTCTAAACTGGCAACACCATTGTCCACTTGAATTATTTGTCTTCTACGCTGTACAAGTTTTTGAATCTGTGAGTTTCAGGTATGCTGCACCGATATTGGTTAATATAGAGTATATTTCAGGAAGCCATGGTCGGAAGGAGAAGATGATAAAGGTAGTCAAACTGTACTTTGATATCTAATGATTGAGGACGTGTGATTTGGATTTTAAACCAATTAGTTCTCGCAGAATGATGTTGTCATTGGAAGAATGCCCATAATGCTACGCAGTTGTTGCTGTGTGTTGTATGGAAAAAATGAAGCTGAACTTGCGAGACTTGGTATGTATGCATAAACTCAAACATTTCTTTTTGCTGCCATTTATTTCCTCATGCTTCTTCCTTTCTTCCTCTCATATTCCTTCATTTTCCCTTTGACTTTAGGTGAGTGCCCCCTTGACCCTGGAGGATATTTTGTTGTCAAAGGAACTGAGAAGGTGATACTCTGCTTGTTGTTTGCTAATGCCTTTTGACAGCATGAAGAAATAATCTATTTAATTTGTCAAAATAGAGTGTATGCTTGTGTGACATATTTTGCATTAATTTGAACTATGAGCCTTAATGATGATAGGTCTTATAATTACATATTGCATAAATTTAGGGGTTAACATGATCTTTAGTGTCAAAGACTGAATTTTTATAAATGTTATGATGCTTGATCTTGAAGAGCTATATCTTTAGGTAGATTTTTTCTAAAGGGAAATTTATTTAGATGGCATTTCCAGGTCGCATTCATCATATTTTAGCAAAAGATCATAGAAAAAAAGTAAGTGAAGCAAATTTAGTTGTCATTTTCAAAGTGAGAAATATGCAAAGTTACATTTTTTTAGTTAAAAGAAGAAAATAGAAAGTCTGGTTTCTAGTAAAGAAAGGGTAATCTATATTTTCACTATTTCTGATTTATTAATATTCCACTTTGGGCTTTAAAAAGTTCCCTTATCTAACTCTCAGGTTGCCAGAAAGTTCATTGGGGACCCTACCTATTAAATAGATAAAATGTAACCATTGCACCAACTTTTTGAATTATTTCAAGTGTTTAAGCACTGGCAGGCATGATCACATATATAGGGATTTGGTAGGAAATGATGAGAGAGACATGAGAAAGTGAAAAAAAGAAATTGAAAAAATTGGACATTGCTCGGTATTTGATAGCTAGTGGTTAGATTGGAAATTTTAAAACATCATGGTTAACGTTGGAAAATAAAAAAAATAAAAATTCAGAAGAAGACGATTGCTGATTTTATAGGGACTAAATCATGATTCACCCATGAAACAATTTTTATTTTAATTAAAGATGTTTTCTTTACTCTTAGATTATTTTTTTTTGTAAAATTGTAAATTTACAGTTAAAACACATCCCTGATTTTTATTCTTGAAGTATAATTGCCAATACAAATCTATAAGTTCTCCCAAATAAAATAAGAAATAACAAAGGGGATTTTATCTTTGTAAGTCTACTATCTGTATTTTTGAAAAGAAAGATGAAACTTGATTGCTTTCTTTTATATAATGATTTTATAATGTCAAAGAATAAAAGGAAAACAATCATGTTTATGCATGTTTAGTTATTTATTACTCCAAGTGCTATTGCATGTTCTAAAAGTTTAAGGGAGAAAAGTGGATAAGTAGACAAAAATTGTGGGTTGAACTCTCAGAGAACGATCACCTTTCAATGCAATTTGAGAAAGTTTATCTCATAGTAGAATTGAATGGAGGAGAATGATTATTTGGGAGCGAGATTTAGTTGAGCGGGAGTCATAGTGTAGTTGTCATTAGAATGACTCTCAAAGCAATTGCATTGATGGTTTTTGGCGAATCAAGCACCCTGCAAATATTCTAAAAGTTTATCTTTGTGGAGGTCTGGTAATGAACACAATACTATTTAATCAGTGTCAGAAAATTATATAACTCTCAAATTGCAAAATAAACTATTCAAATGAATTCAGAAATTTCCTTTTTCTTCAGCTTTTTCATTTCATATCAACCATTGGGATTCTTGAATGTAATTTATTTTGTGGGAGGTTGTCTAGTTTATACTATTTATTTCAAGAGCTCACATGAACTTCCTTCCTTTGTCTTTTATTTTTTTATTTTTTTATAGATCCAATACAATTAATGTCTTTCAGGTGATTTTAATACAAGAGCAACTTTCAAAGAACAGAATCATTATTGATAATGACAAGAAAGGGAAGTGAGTTCTTGTGTTTCTGTTCTTATCTTTACCTCTTTTTTTCTTTTTTCTCATCCCCTTGCATTCTTCTTCTCTAACACATAGGGAGCTAACCAAAGATTACATTAGAAGTGATATTGAACTGCATTATATGGTTTTCAATTTGTTAGATCATCCATGTATTTGTTGAAGAATGGAATGACATTTTCCTCTTCCTTTTGATTGACTATTTTGACCCTCCTTTTCTTTCTCTTCTCCCTTTCATGTTCCTCTCTAAATTAGATAGAGGCAACTGGAGAATACTTTAAGTGATGCTTAAATGTAATGGATGATTTTCAATATATGTAGATTCAATGGTCTTTGTTGTAGAATGGGATGATGCTCATTTATCAAATATGACAAACACATGTATGCAGTTTCTTTGTAAAGGCACCAAGAAGTCTTGATACCATGGTAAAATAGAATAGGGAAGTCCTACAATGAAAATATAATTATCTTAACAGTAATATGTTCTTGTTAATGAAAAACTTTACAAAATGGACCATCCCTAAATGGTGTGAAATTCCTTAACTTATACAGTTACAGTCAACCTGTTAAAGGTGTTTACTCTCTTATGTGTACCATATGAATCTTGCTCTCTTCAACCTTCTGTCTTTGAGCATTGATCAGGTGAAATGCCTTTATTATTATTATCATTAAGAATTCTTTATCAAGTTTATCTTCTTGGGGTTTATTGACCAAGAAAAATCTTCAGTTTAGATGGTGATTGATAGATACCCTTCCTTCCAAATGTGCTAAATTATATAAATTAGGAAAAATCAATTGAGTGGGCATGATGCATTTAAAAGACAAACAAAATTGTTTGTAGCTGCAAAGTATTGAGTAAATTTCAAAAGTTTACTGCCATTTTGGTCATTTTCAATTTTATATGTATTTTCAAAGATCTCCAGAAGAAGTGGACGTAAGGTAAGGATATAGTATTAAAAGATCATATGTTTATATAGTTCCTAAATGATAAAGAAAAAGAAATATGGTACACAAGCATACACCACTATAGAAGAATCTCCCTCCCTCTATTTCTATTACAAGTAACTATAGAATCTTTATGCATATATTGCTATTTCAATCTTATATCTCTAATTTACAATCAATGTCTACCAACCACAACTAATAAGGAATCCAAAGCATTGGGAAAGCCCATATAGTTTGTCAATCTTAGTCCAGTTTTCTGAAATCAGAAGAATCTTGATTACAAGCATTCGATTCTAATCTTCATATTGCACCCTTCAACGGTTGTGTCAAATAATATCTCACTGTAAAAGTGTGAACATTCTTCACAATACATTTATAGGTGACTATTAGAAAGTCTAAAGCAATCATAAGGTCCATCCTGAATTATATAGTTAATCATTGACAAATAAAAAATATAGTTATATTAGGAGGAAAGAAAAATATAATCTTGATGCAATATTTTGATCGTGGAGTAGGACTCTTTTACTATGTTGAGATTGGTCTTCAATGACACCTTAGAGTTCCTTATAGCATGCATTCAATAATTTTTATGAATTCCACAATTTTTCCAACATTCATGCTGGATAGAGCTACTGTTAGTTGGTCTTTCCAATCAAATTCTTTGATGTTGCTAATGCCCTACTAATTCCATGTCATTCTAGCATCCATATTTTATTTTTTTGTAACCTAGATGTGCATATCCTGTGAGGGCACCTTGGTGATATCGTCGACTGTTTTGATGATGAATCCTTGCTTAGTTGATATATGTTGCTTTTGATGTTTTCACTTCTTAGTGTTGGCTTACAGTTTCTTATGGCTACCCTCTGTTTTCAGCATAAATGCATCTGTTACAAGTAGCACCGAGGCAACAAAAAGCAAAACAGTCATTCTGATGGAAAAGGAGAAGATGTATTTATGTCTCAACCAGTTTGCAAAAAAGGTCTTTATCATAATGATTCCTATTCAGATCCAGCCTTTCATTTTTTTTTGTTCTCAAGTTGTTTTATGTTTGGACTATAATGTTTTTCAAAATGTTTCTTAGATTCCTATAATGGTGGTAATGAAGGCTATGGGGATGGAGAGCGATCAAGAGGTGGTACAGATGGTAGGAAGAGATCCTCGATATAGTGCGTTGCTTTTGCCCTCTATTGAGGTAATCTACATCATGAAATTCTTAGTAGAAAATGTCAACTAGCTTTCAAAATAATTTAGTTTTTGATTAGTTCATAATGAATTGGCCTTTTTCCATTTGCCACTTATCATATCCCATTTTTGCCATTGAACATTTATCATATCCCAGGTATTTGGGATTGCTATTTCATAATCAAGATTTGAACTTCTATTGAATATATTTTAAGTTCATTTGCTGAGTTGGTAACGACCTTTAAAATACAGGAATTGGAAAATTTGCTTTGAATTTTGCAATTCTATCCTTGTCTCAATTGGAATTTTTTTATTGAGATTAACATTGACACAACATTTTTGGTTTTTTTAAGATGGTTTAAGATTTAAAATCAGTTTCTCATAGATGTTTTATGTGATCTGATTCCCCACTAATTTGTTGGAGATTTTTATGACTTTGTACTAGTATGTAGCAGGTTCTCAAGCTATATAATTTTTGTGGCATTAACTTATTTCTTGCTTTCACACTAAAAGCTTGAAGTTAAACATGGTTCAATTATAACTGCAGTAAGACTGCTAGCGCTTTCTTGTTTTCCCAATCATGTGAACAACTGAATACCATTGTTGAGCAATGCTATGTCAGATGCTAATGTAAAAACTCTAACGTCACCTAGGAAATCAACATTTCCACATGTATCAGAGCCTCATTTTTCTTGTTGTCCTTGCCGTTTGACTTGATTACCCTTAATAAAAAAATACAGAGCCCTTGCAAACAGAGTAGGGGTGAATTTAACATGAATCGCAATATCTTGGGATTGAGCATCTCTTATTTTCCTGTCCTCCTCTCTCTTTCAATAGTTGTTTGCTTTTGTAAATGGGTGCTAGGTATTTGATTTGTGTTTGACTTTTCTAATGATCTGAGATGCAGGCATAGGTAGTGCTCTCTTAAAAATAGATGTTTCCCTCTTGTCAGGTCAATGTAAAGTTTTTATATCCTTGCCTGTCCTAGATCTCTAAGTTAACGGGATGGCGGGAAAAGTGTAGAAAACACTCTTCCTGGTGGTTCATATCCTTACCAACTTTGCTTCTGTTGACATTTCTTTTATTCTAAACTTCTCATCTTCTCTCAATTCCATTTTCCCATTTATTAAATTTGCTACTGGAAGAGAAAATTGTCAAGAGTTTGGGTTTCATATCCCACTAACTTGCTTGAGGGGAGACTGAAACAAAGTCAAATGGGTTTTGATTAAGCTATTGAGAATGTAGTTTGTCCTGCATGATTATTATAGTGGCATATGTTCTTGTAATGATACAAATGTATTGTATGAGAAAGAATGTCAAACATATGGCTTTAATTGTTTTGGTAGTGGTAGGTTCTATTTGTACATATACCATATTGTTGAAAAATTTGTATCTTTATTTTATTTTTTTTCATACCTTTTTGGTTTTATGCTCATTTATATTATTCATTTTATATTTAGGAATGTGCAAATCATGGTGTATACACACAACAACAAGCCTTGGAATATCTTGAAGCAATGGTATGTCTCTTACTTGCATGTTGCAAGAACATTCATAACGCTATCATATATTCCATCATTAAGTGTATTGATCCTTGAAGTGATTTGGGTGTCTCTAACGTGTATGTTGTACACCTATTGATGCTTTCCATAATTGAATGTGGTAATGCTTGAAGTGTGTATATAACCAATAAGCCTCAAGCCTAAATTGGTTGGAATGAGTATAATGATCTGCTACATTCCTTATTTAGTTTTTTATATCCCTTGATTACCTCTCTAAGATATTCATTATTAATGTATATATTCTTGTTGTATTGCTTTGGATGTAAATGTTCTTCAGGTAATCCCACATTCTCTAGAGGTCTTATAAGAACTAAGATTGAGAAGTATAGAGGGTTACATACTTCCAAGGATCCAAGACATAATCTGAGCATCCTTCACCTCCCATTTCACATATTTCTCCTTCTCTTTCTCGTTGTAAGGTGCAGGATCTGTCCCATCAATATGACCCCACAATTCCTTTCCCTTGGTAATGATATGAAATTGGAATGCCTAGGTAGAATAACTTTTGACATTAAACAGAACAAGAAAATGTTCAGATCATTCTAATGGCATGATTCAATCCAGAAACAAGAACTAAGATATCAAGTCCAAGAAAAACAGAATAGAAGAACATGAAACAAAGAACAAAATACTAAGATCTTGGAGCTAAACAAGGACTATAGACAAGATGAAATGATTTCAGAGTTTTGGCTTTGATACCATGACAAAAAATAAAAAGAATTTCTAAAAATATTTTACCGCCTTTTCACAAAGGGAATTACAATACACACACACACACATCAAGGAAGATCAAACCCCTTAATCTTATGGTCTAATATAGTAAACATAATCAAATCTCTTAATCCTAGGCCTATTATAGGGAGGAACACAATGTAATTACAACGAAAATATATACAACATTATTGAATATCTTAGAGAGATAATCAAGGGATGTAAAAAACTAAATAAGTAAAGAAGAATATATTGACATATCAAGGATTTCATCTCGTCTAAAAGCTTAAGGTATTAGGTGAGGTCCCCCACCCCATCTCAAGTGAAAGCTCTTTGGGCTTGAAACTTGTACACAGGTCCACACTACCTTGTGTTTAATTTTTATCAAATAGAATAAGGATGACGAGATTTGAACTCATGACCGTTTGGTCAACAAGAATTTGATACTTATCAAAGATTCATCTCGCCTAAAAGCTTAAGCTATTAGGTAAGGTCCCAAATTATGATTTATATTATTCTTTAAAAGCTTTCTCTGTCCTAATACTTCACTTTGATTGCCTTGGTTGTTGGTAAATCCACAGGTTGAAGTTCGATACGTTGAAATTATGTTAAAATCCTTACTAATTTTTGAAAGAGAAGAAAAAGAAAGGGATAAAACTCAACTGTAAATCATGTAAATAGGCTACATCAAAACATTCAATAGGTACTATTGTATACGCACCTAAAAACCATAAAACAACCAAAAGATAAATAGACATCCCTAAATAAATATCCAATTAAATAAGATGTTATCAAATTCTTGATAGATCTACTCCTTCTGCTTCAAAGGAATAATAAAACTCTGGATAATCAAAATATCTCTAGAAGTCGTGTGGTTCAGGGGGAAAAAACCCCTCAATCTTGAGGTTTGGAATGTCAAAGTAGCATGAACTCTACAATATTTGCTTCTCATTTAATATTGAAGAAAGTTTGAACTTGTTCCTTTTTCCTCACTTTCAAAGTGATTAGAACTTAAGAATTTGCAATTTTTTATATTTGTTTAACCATTGGCATGAATTAGAAAAATGTTGCATGCTTGGTTCCAACCTCCCTTTCAAGACATTGACTCATCACTCCTTTACCATCTCTGAGCTTTCTTTTGACTTGTACTGATCAATGGTTGTTTTTGTTCCTATACTAGTACTATTAATTATTCTCATCATGACCTGGTTTGATTCTTCTTTCTCGAACACTAATGGTAGCACTTGACCCATATGAAGCCGTATTTGTCTCTTCATAATGCTCTTTTATGGAGCATAATCCTGATTCCTAGTGTTAAATTTTTTACCATATGATTGGTGCCCTGAATAGATATAGATGCCTATAAAACTCAGTACCTACCTGTTAAAGAAAACAAGTCGCTAACAATAAAGATTCTCCATAGAAAATCATGGATCCACATCGACATTGGATTCCTTACCCATGAAACAACCATCAACTGTTATCAAGCATAAGCAACTGTTCAGGCATAGTTGGGTTGAATTCCTTTAGGTAGTCGTAACCTCTTCCAAGCTGCATTTTGCTTCTTTATTGTGAGTCATTTCAACAATCTTTTCTGTTTTACAAGGAAACTATCTTTTAATGTTATAGGTTTTTTGTTGGATGGTTTGTGTATCTTTCGTGACTTCATAAACCCATATAGGCTAACTTCCTGTGATTATTATTGTCAACATCATACTTGTCTTTTTGGCCAATTTTTTCATAGCAGTTGCTTGGTCTTGCAGGTGAAGAGGTCTACATACTCTAGTTCATCGGCTGAAAAGGTAGCCTTTCTCCCTTCTCTCTATATAATGCATGTGTGTGGAGTAAATATTATATATGCTACTTCTGTCTGTAATAACATAGGTGCTGCATCTTTGTCTGTCTAAACCTTAATGGACATGAATGGTTTGGTGTTTTCAGCAGGAAAATAGAGCTCTGGCCATTCTTCGAGATGTATTTATTGCTAATGTTCCGGTAGGATTTGTCTCTTTTTTAAAATTTCCAGAATATTTTCATTTTGATAGTTAACCTTTTCTTGTGCATTATAGGTGCGCAAGAATAATTTCCGTCCAAAATGTATATATGTAGCGGTAATGTTGAGAAGGATGATGGAGGCTATATTAAACAAGGATGCAATGGATGACAAGGTAATTGAGTTTTGGATGTAAGTTTTGGAGATGAATTATGGTGGTTGTTCAGAAGCCATTCAAACAGCAGTAAGAAACCATGCTTATCTTGAGATGTGAATTTTATACACCTTTGAAAATGTAGCTTTCAATCTTGTTAAAAAAATATTCCATGATAAGCCTCAGAGATTAGTTTCTTTGGTTAGTCAACCAAACCATATCCAAACATCCATTTAGAACATAATTAAGGCATTGGATAGGTCACCTGCCCATGGACTAACCATATGCCCATCATGAATTTTGCATGAGGATTTTTTCTTTTAAAAATCAACTACTTTAGATTGATTGCTTTGATGCTTTTGATGTCATGATTGCCCTATTCCTCTATGCTTTGCTATACAAACTACTTTGTAGCTTTGTCTACTGAAACAGGCTGATTGGTCTGCCATGTTGATCAATGTAAATGTTCTAGATTGACTTTATTAAAGGATATCTTTCTGAGTCTATGGATGGATGGGTGATGGTAGATGAAAAATGATTTTTTTTTCTGTGTGTAGGATTATGTGGGTAACAAGCGATTGGAACTATCAGGCCAATTAATTTCTCTTCTTTTTGAGGTGATGTGGATCCTGGTTGTACTTAGTGAATTGCTATGGTTACTATAATTGGCTCTCAAGCCGCTCCCCTTCTCTCTCAATTTTCTTTCGTAGGATTTGTTTAAGACGATGATTACCGAGGTCCAGAAAACAGCAGACACTTTGTTAGTAAAACAAAACCGATCTAGCCGGTTTGACTTTTCTCAAGTAAGTATTGGATCTTATAGCAAAATCAATTCTATTTGTGACTTTATATAATGGATTTTCTTATCTTGATTATAAAAATCAAATCAAAAAAATAATTTACCCTTTTTTTTGTTGGAATCTGGTTTTTGTTGTTTCATTTAATACTGATTATGTTAAGTTTTTTTTTGGAGTAGGCTTCACTATTTTTTTTTTAATTTCTTGTTATAGTATATAGTTAGAGATAGTATTACCAATGGGCTTGAAAGAGCACTCTCTACTGGAAATTGGGATGTCAAACGGTTTAGGATGAACAGGAAAGGCGTGACACAGGTTCTGTACTGAGTATCCCTCTCATCTTGCTTTATCGTTCCCTTTTGTACATATTTCTCTGATTCTTGTGAGTATCACATAAGCTGACATGGAATCCTATGTTAAAAGGTATTAGCTAGGTTATCCTATATGGCATCGTTGGGCCACATGACCAGAATTTCACCACAATTTGAGAAGTCCAGGAAAGTAAGTGGACCCAGGGCATTGCAACCTAGTCAGGTAATATTGGTGTCTCCACATTGCCTTGAGAAATCTCGCAAAATTGTCATGTGCTACTTAGGGTAATATTCAATCTATTGCTGATGTTTTTTTTCTTCATTTTTCTTTCCAATTTTTTTTTCCTAGTGGGGTATGCTTTGCCCTTGTGATACTCCAGAAGGAGAAGCTTGTGGACTTGTGAAGAACTTGGCCTTAATGACTCATGTTACAACTGATGAAGAAGAGAGTCCATTAATTTCTCTGGTTTGTCCTCGGTTAAATTTCTTTTTATTCATGAGCCGCACAAACACAATGTTTTGCATGTTTAAAATCATATGAAGTCTTACCATGAATTTTACTTGGAAAGTCTACATGTAGTGAAGTACCAACATTTGTGGCTCTCAATGGAAAACTTGCCTCCCAGTGGACAGAAAATCTTGAAAACAAACCTTTTCAATGAATGATTGTCATGTACTTGAATAATATAATTTCAACCCTATTATCCTTAAATAATGTCTGCAAAGATTCTTCTATGAAACTCTATTTTTTGAACAGCCCCTCTATAAAAAGCCAAATAATGGTAAGTGAACACCCATATCCCTCTAAATAAAAATCACCCTCTGATTCTTAGCATCCAACTCATGTCAATCAGTCTCTAATGAAACAAGTATTTGACAGCTCTATTGCACTGTGCATGAGCTAGTAGGTGGTTCATGGTTGGCAAATTCAACATCTTTTGTGAATGTTTCTTTTTCCTCTCTCTTTCTCTCTCTTTCTCTCTCATAAGAGATTGTCAATTGGGAAAATTCCTACTCGACACTGCTCTCAAGCAAAAGAGATGCTTTGCTTGGAACTTTAGGCTTCGATGTTTAATTGCTTGTCAAGGAAATTAGGCCCACCTTAGCTGCCCCAATATTTAGACAAAGCCGTGTAAAAATATTTAACACTAAAACTGCCTTATTTAGCTATGTCCAATTGGTTTATACATTCTGCATAGAGTTTAGGTTGTCATTTACTATTACTGACATGTAGTATAATTATCTAGCATATATGCATGTGCTTTTTGGTCCTGTGAGCTTTTCATAAAAGTATTATGATTTTTGTAATTTTGCTGCAGTGCAAGTGTTTGGGTGTAGAAGACTTGGAACTTCTCTCTGGGAGAGGAGCTTCACACACCAAACTCTTTTCTGGTTATATTTAATGGGCTTATTCTTGGCAAACATAGAAGGCCACAAGTAAGATTTCTATTGCGTTGAGCAGATGTAGATGTAAAAACCATTTTCATTCAATTCATTGACTTTATCTTCCTATTTCTCAAAACACTTGTTTAGCAATTTGCAAATGCCATGAGAAAGTTGCGAAGAGCTGGCAAAATTGGCGAGTTTGTAAGTGTCTTTGTGAATGAGAAGCAGGTAAGCTCTTCTGATATTGATTGGAAAAATCTTTCTGACAGTGTTGTTGTGTGTTAAAGATGAAACATGCTTCTTGGATAGTAATTCTGAAATGAAACATGATTAGGTTTAATCTAATTACAAAATAGGCTAAGTCATATATCTGAAGCAGAAGGTAAAACTGTTATAACAAATTGCATCAACAATCATGTTTCTATTATGATAAGCAAAAATAATAGATAATTTCAGACTCTTGATAATTCTGTGAAGAGTAGCGGATTTCTTGTTGATTGCTTCTATGGGTTTCCAAAAAAGGATAGAACTAGTAACTCCATGGTTATGTGCATTTGGTTGGAGAGATGCTAGAGTATTAATGAACCAACAAATTGTGATATAATTGTTGTGGAATGGGATATTTTTCCTCTTTTCCTTGTGGTATTTGATTGGAGAGAAATGCTAGAGTATTTATGAACCAACAAACTTTGAGATGATTGTTATGGCATGGGATAATTTTCCTCTTTTCCTTATGGTGTCATGCTTTTAGAGCTTTTGCGATAGGTTCCTACTTAATCTTTGTCAAGGAACCATCTCACCTAATAACTTAAGCTCTTAGGTGAGATCCCAATATATGATTTATATTATTCTCTAACACACTCTCTCAAGTGAAAATCTTTTGAGTTTGAAACTTGCATAGACCCACACTACCCCGTGCTTAATTTTTATTAAATAGAATGAGAGATGAAATTTGAACTCGAGACCGCTTAGTCAACAAGACTCTGATATCATGTCAAATAACATCTCACCTAAAAGCTATGCTTTTAAGTGAGATTCCAAGATATAATTTATATTATTTTCTAAATATTCAATGAGATTGAATGAACTTAACCATTGGGATAGTAAATATTAGACCCTTGTTTTCTGTTGTTTCCCTCCTAAAATGTAGGTTTTGAACCCCAATGCTTAAGTAACAAGCATTTTTAAAGACTTAGTTCAAAAGTGGTTTACCATAATGGGTGGACCATATCCCATATTCCCTAATTTAGTGGGCAAGAGTCCTGACTTTTTCTGGAAGATATGGCACATGGGTTTGTATGCTTATCTGTTTACTCCTTTTTCTAAGTCCATTTGTCTAAGCCTTGTGTTATTAATGGTGAGCACATCCTCCATTTACTTGCATACACTTTGGCATTTATAATGGATGAGATTGAAGCACCAAAAGAAAAAAAAAAAAAGATGAGAATGTGAATTCCCTTTCTGTGTTTTGGGTCCTGAGGAGGTCTTGAGGGCTTGTAATACATGGAAGATACCCACACTAACAAGGAGGCATTGAGGCTCAAACACATGATCAACCCTTAAAGAGGATGTGCTCACCAATGGGCTAAGACCCTTGCTTTGTACCTTTGAAAATATACACATTGTAGTCGCCCACATGGATGATAGCACACAATTTGTCATACCTGTGTACATGTCATAATGCATGAAAGTACAAAGCTTGTAATACGTGTAAGAATGGTTGGTACAAAAAGTGTTCTCTGCTGATTCTTTAGGATGGTATAATATCTCATTATTTGTGGTCCTCTAAGGAAATCTTGTCCACCTATATGAAAGACACAGAATAAAGCTTCATGTTTTTTTCCGTGAAAGTAGAAAACTCATTAGTAATCCTAAAAATGAATGACTCGACCATCCTCTTTATTTATTTAGCTATTTATTTTCCAATGTTGCATTGTATAATGAAGCAGACTATCATGTCTTGGACTGCAAATAACTAATATTTAGTAGAAAATGTTTCCTAGCGTGCTGTGTACATTGCTTCTGATGGAGGCCGAGTTTGTCGTCCACTAGTAATTGCAGACAAAGGTGTATCAAGGATTAAAGAACATCATATGAGAGAGTTAATGGTGAGTTCATTTATTCTATGAGGACCAAAGGAAAGGATGGTTCTTTAAACCTGATTTAATTTCCCTTTTCTTCAAGGATGGAGCCCGGACTTTTGATGACTTCTTACATGAGGGGCTAATCGAGTATCTTGATGTCAATGAAGAGAACAATGCATTGGTTGGTTTTGAAATCACTATTGAGAAACTGTACTATATTTTTATTATCTTTCTCTTTTTTGATTTACAAGGACCTTTTCAATATTGTTATCCATTTTACAGATTGCTTTGTATGAATGGGAGGCCACTCCTGAGACAACCCATATTGAGATAGAGCCCTTTCACAATATTAGGTGTTGTTGCTGGGTTAATTCCTTATCCTCATCATAATCAGTCACCAAGAAATACATATCAGGTTTGTTGTCATTTTCTCAATATTAAAGGTGATGCATTTGCATTTCAATTTCTAAAAATCACTCCTTTCATCTTGTATCATGTGGCAGTGTGCTATGGGGAAGCAAGCTATGGGAAACATTGCATACAACCAGGCAAGTTTTATGTCATTGGTTTGGTTGAAATATTACATTTTATGTAGGCTGCAGCTGTTCTTGCATGTGCCTTAGCATGTTGCTGGGGGTGTGGTACTGCTACCAACATGGTCAACAAAGAAGATCCTTTTAATTTCCCCTAAGCTGATAATCTGTGTTATTAATTATCTCTACTTTTGAGCACTATATAGATAAAAATCCATATGTATTGGAACTCATTGGAGTGATGTTCCCATGGGGACTACAACTGATTGAAGAATTTACAGAATTTCAATAGGGATCCATAGATGAATGAATTATCAAATACTAGATGTTTCATTGCGATGAAGACATTGTTTTTTATGAAAATGTGCTCATTAGTATCATTATTGCACTGCCTAACTACATTTTCAACTTTGAAGCATGCAAATTTGGTGTTTCTGTTTCCATAAAGTAGTCCCAGAAAAATTGCTCATACAGTTTACATGAATGAAAAATATGGTATACTCTTCAAGTCATTCGCATAATGTGTCTGAATTATTGTTCAACCAGCTCAATAGTCTTGTGATATCTCTTTTCCCATTTGTAGTAAGAGACCATGATCAACTTGTGGAACAAAGGATATTAGAAAGTTTGTGGATGACATTAATTCTCTTTCCCCAAATCATGTTGGATTCAAAAGGATGGGCTGAGTTACCTTTTTCCCTTCTCAAAGAATCCCAAAGTGTATTTTTCTTAATAAATCTCCAAAAAATGGTGCTTTTGTTCTGCTGTTTATATGACTTCTATTTCCATTAAACATATTGTTATTGTTTTGTTTCATCCAAGTTTAAACAATGAGCAAATGTATAAGAAGGTTTCGTTGGTTCCTTGCATCCCTTTTGTTATTTTCACTTTTTGATGAATGGCTGTGTTGATATTTATGTAGGTTTCTATAATAAGAAATGTTCTATTCTTGACTAGCGATCTTCCTGTCATAGCAGTTAGGCCGTATGGACTCGCTACTTTACCTGTTGGTGTATCCTCAACGACCTTTATTGACAACAAGAACAATTGAACTGGTAATTATCTTCCCAATATAAATGCTGCGGTGAGGATCATTGGTTGTGAACTGATCAGTTTGCTTCCAGGTTGGATATGATAAGCTTGGGGCTGGTCAGAATGCAACAGTTGCAGTTATGAGTTATAGTGGCTATGACATAGAGGATGCAATAGTCATGAACAAGGCTTCTCTGGATCGTGGTTTTGGTCGATGTATTGTTTTGAAGAAGTATATAATTTTGACATCCTTAGTTTTTCCATATTTTATTATGATGGCATCCTTTCTTAATGTAATTCCCTGTGTGATTTTGCTTGCCCTGATAGAGTGTTAGTGGTTGCTTATTCTGGTCTTTGCTCTATGATAGATACACTTGCACCAATCAAAAGTATGAGAATGGTGCATCAGACAGAATCTTAAGGCCACGGAAAAATGAAGAAAGAGAGAGGGTATGAAACTACTCTTCCCTAACCCCATTCCTTTCTCAGTTTAGCATTTCCATCTCTATTATTCTGCTAGTTAGTTTGCTGAACATTTGTTGGTTTTTTGAATTTCATTTTTCTTTTACTCTTGGATGAACAAGAAATATTAATAGAAAAGATAAATGTGTCTAGCATCAAGCTCTTTCGGTGTTGATGATTTCAGAGGTAGATGGTTCTTGTGTGTCCTTAGGGTTTATTGATGTAGGAAAAAAAAAGAAAAAAATTAGCAAACTCACCAAGGCTGGATATCTGGACTGTACTGCCAGAAAAGGAAAACAAGGATCTTTTTAAAACTCACAAAATATCAAATTTGTCCTTTTACTTTTTACAGCAGTAGCAACCCTCAAATACTAAACCAAACCCTAAATTACAAGAAATAGCTGATGTAGGATCTTTGAATTATGATACCTGGACACTATAGTTTTTAGGTCATAGTAGATATGGTAGGTTAGGGAATTGGGGAATGGGTTATGAGTGAGGGCCGGGATACCTTTAAGGGCAAGGTGATCAAACTAGATTAAAGGATGAAGGATATAAACGTTATAATTTGAATTAAAGCTAAATAAAAAGAACCTACTAGTCACACTAATAGTGTGTCTATGTATTACACCTAGAAACTAGAAACCTAAGCTTCATGCATATGGTTCTTTGATAGATTGGATCATACAATCTCAAAGCGTATAGTTAAATTCTCATCCATTTGATTCATCTCAATTGGGGCTTATAAACACCATGCACACAGAGCAAGGAGGTCAAGTCAAATAGGTATGTTTGCCTTAGCATTATGATTTCCCCCATCTTCAAAAATTATATAAAGATATATGGATTTTAAATGTTTCAGCTTCTGCATCACCAGCCCTTGAAAATAACTAAATCTTCATTGTCCAAATGTCCCTAATAAATAATGCATAAATAAACAAGCATAGGAAAAAACCCTAATTGTTAATGTAAGTGCACGCTACACTAAACTACTAAAAATTGCCCTACATCATTTACCTTGCTTTTCTTAGAGATTCCCTTTTGAAGTATTTTTTTTTGGTTTATAGTTTTTTAGAGAGACTTGATGGGTGAAAGGTTGTTCTTTTTTCTTTTTATTGCTTCTCCAGTATTCCTTTATGGTATATGTATTTATTTTGTATCTCTATTAGTGCTGCTGAATGTGATAAATATTAGGGGAACAAAGGTTGGGTTGTTTAGTTTATGAGGAGGCTTGTAAACCTAGTGATACGATCTGACATGGTCAAATTTAGAATTTGAGGTAAAGTTTGACATTGTCCAGTTTGTACGCTATTGAGCATATCTCCATATCTAACCATTTGATGGAACTGAAACTTTATCAAACGATTCTAGAGTTGTGTTTCTATGTGGGGGGTGAAAATTTCATATCAATCGGAGTTTGGGAAAGCCTTACAATATAGGTCATAATAACCTCTACGAGTTTTGTTATTCAATTTCTTTTGGGCAACAAAGAAAGCTTATTTGAAGTGTATGTTGTGTCTTATTTGGTTAAAATATTAATGAATATGAGTTTGAGCCACATGGAGTCTAAAGTTGGCTTGGGTTAAGTAAGATGTTGGGATCAAATAATATTTCCTAGTCTATTTGGAACTCTTTTAGGGACAACAAATTTGATACTAGCATATCTAGGTTATTAATTTCGGAATTTTATTCTCTTTATTATTTTCTTATTAGTTTTTGGATTATTATTACATATTTGAGTCAATTTTGTAAGTGGACTCAAATCAGCCCATATATGGGGATCCGTTAGGGTTATTTGAAACATTATACAAGTCAATTGTATGCCACAAACCTAGCAACCATGAATTAATAAAATAAACTTTTGTTTTGCGTGATGCAACACGTTTTCTTTGTTGAGACAGATCAAATTT
This sequence comes from Salix udensis, assembly GCA_029204005.1. Lineage (NCBI taxonomy): Eukaryota > Viridiplantae > Streptophyta > Magnoliopsida > Malpighiales > Salicaceae > Salix > Salix udensis. The sequence goes on from CM055033.1 coordinate 4,155,238, forward strand.
GACTTATCAAGGTATAACTGATCTTGTGGCATCATTCGATTCAATTCCAATAGTATTGGTGTCTTGAGATAAGTTTTCATTGTGTCACACTTCTCAAACCTGATTTTTGGCTTTCTTGGGGAAATAATCATTTTCATTGGGGGTTGCTTGACCACGTGATCAAGAGGTTCTCATCATCTAGGTACAGGAAGGCTGAGGATTTTTGACATGTTTGAAAACATTAACCGAGTCATGGCAATTTCCTTTAGAGCCTTATTCTATTTGGTACAAGCTGACTTGGAGCAAGTATGATTTTTGACAAAAATTGGCTGGGATGTTAAGGTTGCAATATTATTTGTGCAATCCTAGGAAATTCATTTCATATATTGTTGTTGCTGTTGCTGCTGTTAATTTTCTTAGCTGGTTAAAAAGAAAGTTGGTAATGATTCCCAATTTCAATTTTTAGGACTTCTGGGGAAGAGATATTCCATTGTTTGAAGCATTTTCCCATTTGTTGTCTTTAAAATTTAATGAGATTGCAGGAACAACAACAACTAGAGTTTGTCTTCTCAATTCTTTCTCTTCAAGTGTTGATGAAAGTATATTTGGACTTTAGAGGGACCCAACACTTGCAAGTCTTTCTTTGGCACATTCGTTTGTTCTCCTGAACCTTCATTTCCTTGGTCCAGTCACATGTAGAATGCCAAGACACTTTAGGGTTATTAAGTTAAGACTTTCATTTGTTTGTTGATCCATAATATACCAGTGACCTGCTACCAGGGAGAAGACTAAAGAAAGCTTTGTGTTTTAATCAGGGATCTTAAGCATTATAAAACTGGTAATATAGATCACAATGAACCCTATAACAGTATGGGATGGTTTGTCTTGTGTTTTATGCTGTTCCTCATGTTGTTACTTGTGTAGGTGTTGGATGATGATGGACTTGCTGCTCCTGGGGAAATTATTAGGCATGGTGATATCTATATAAATAAGGAGTCCCCAATTGAAACAAGGGGCCCGTTAAAGTCTGCAGCAGCTTTAGCAGATGTGTCTGTAGTTTACTCCCTCAATTTTAATTTATTATTTTTCTTTTCTTTTTTGGCATCATTATTCCTCACCTGCATTTTAATATCCAGCAAATACCGGCCTTGTGCTCAAATATTCAAAGGTACTGAAGGGGAGTCATGTGTAGTAGATAGAGTTGCTCTTTGCTCTGATAAAAACAACAATCTATGTATCAAATATAAAATCCGCCATACTCGTAGACCAGAGGTATGGATTGTTTTCTGCCTAAATGTGGGAAATTTGTTTCTTCAACTGGAGTTTCTGGTGAATTGATGCAGCATCATTTTGTTTTCACTTATCCACTAAGGTTGGTGACAAATTTAGTAGCAGACATGGGCAAAAAGGTGTTTGTGGAACAATCATTCAACAAGAAGATTTCCCATTTTCTGAACGTGGTATTTGCCCTGATTTGATCATGAACCCGCATGGCTTTCCCAGGTATCCTCCTCTAATAGTTAGTGTGCTTTTCTTATCACTTTGTGCTAGCTAAAGGGAAGAAGTAAAGTAACTTTTGGGCTCTGAAGTGACTGCATATAATTTATCGATATCCATAGGATATTAACTCTAAGATGCTATTGCATTCATGCATCAATAATTCATCAAAATTTGTATTCCTCTCCTGCCCTTTTTTCTTATATCACTGAAGATCTTATTGTCTTAGGCAATAAGAAACGATGTATCAAATTTGTGTTCCTCTCCTGCCCTTTTTGATATTTTGCATGATCATCTATCCATCTTATGGAACAATAGTTGATGAGCAAAAGCAAAAGGATAAGTACCTATAAGTTGTGTCTTAGTTTTGGATGACAGATGACTGCATAATTTTCATATTTCTAGTATGCTGTACTTTCAGAGCACTCTTCAATACAAGGTTTGTCAATTTATCCATCACTGGTCCATAACCATATAGCTAAGAATTTTCAAGTACTTTAGGCATCAATAATGTGCCATGTTTTTTCCTTTGATTATTTTTCTAGTAATGTTACATATGTTGAACTGTGAGTTTTCTGTGTTTCTTTATTGTCTATCTTTATACTTGTAGGCTGTAACCCTTGTTGTTGATGATCTAATTAACAAGCAATAGCATTTTTCTTCTTTTTTGTGCTTCATAGTTGTTGCTTGAAAAGTGTCAACAGACACTGTTTGCAAAGCATTTTTTAATTGCTTTTTTTTTCCAAGTATAATAAAAGCTTTGATTATTAAACATGCTATCTCCTTTCATCATGTGAACCATCACAGATAAATGAAAATAGAAAATGTGAGGATGACAAACTCAGCACATATGGAAGTGACATTTGTAAACTGATTGAAGCAACTCACATCTTTTGTGCGGATTGTCTCTTATTTTTTCTTGGCATTCTTAAAAATTATAGTTGCAACACAAAATCACTTGTGTGGAGTGTAGTATTTTTTCTTGACATTTTTCTAAAAAACTATAGTTGTAATGAGAGTTGAAGATTACATACAGAGAAAAACAGGTAAAAAAAAAGGAACAAATTTAAAAAATGTTATTATTTAAGTAAAATGATTGAAGGATGCATTTATAGGTTCATACTCAGAGCTGTAATTAAGCATGTATAAAATAATTCAAACTTTTTTAAAATATTTTTTGTAAAAATGATCTTACTGCCAAACTTAATAATAATAATAATAATAATAATAATAATAATAATAATAATAATAATAATAATTTGTTTCAAATAAAATAACCAATAGAGTGTTTTTTTTATAGGAAGTTGGAAGCAATAGTGAAAGGAGTTTCTCTTCAATGATTTGTTTTTTGGACGATACCAACACCATTACCTTGCCAAATTGAATTTGACCGGTTATAAGCATTTCAAAAGATTTTCTCAAAGCCAAGTGGGAGGGAGTGGGGACAATTTCCTATTCATGTTTATGGAGATTTTAGTAATGCTTTCCACCATGATGACCCTTTTCAAGGCTTTTGACCATGTGATGAGTACTTCTTCTCTTTTAAATGAAAATATTTTACCTTATTTATTAAAGTTACAAGTATGATCAGTTTTCTAGTGAAGTTTTGAAATCTGCACATTAGAGACCATTGGCCATGTTCTCAATGATCGACACCTGTTACTGCATTGATTTTTTTTTTTAACTTGTGCTAATTCTATGAAACCAAATCTGTGTTTACAACACCTCTTAACCATGCTGACGAGTAAAGAAAAAGCCAATATATAACAGGCAGATTGCAATTGCAATCACACAACACTAGATGGAACTACTGTATGATATTATTCATGCAATATGTCACATGGGAACTTTACTAGCTTCTTCAATGTGGTGCTTCCCTCATCACAGTCGCTGGATTCTGCTTTATGATTTTTGACAACTATTTCATTTCACATGCACACAAGTTATAAGTTGTAATCTGGTATCTTTTTCAATTGATAGGAGTGCAAGATCTGAGCAAGTTAAATAATGTAATTGTGTTCTTGTTTTTTATATAGTCGAATGACAGTTGGGCAAGATGATAGAGCTTCTTGGGGGTAAAGCTGGAGTTTCATGTGGTAGATTTCATTATGGTAGCGCATTTGGAGAACCAAGTGGTCACGCTGACCGGGTTGAAGCTATAAGGCAACTTTTTCTATCTTATGCTCTTTGCATTTTGGTCTATGTTTCTTAAACTTCATTTTTCTTAGAAACTTGTTCTGCTTCATGACAGTGAAACACTTGTTAAGCATGGCTTTAGCTACAATGGCAAGGACTTCATTTATTCAGGTTTTTGTGTTTTTAGCCTTAAAGATTATTTACTTATGAAATAGAACTTACATGCACTTGTATAAATAATTCATTTTGATTCTCTTGAAGCATTCAGAATGTGATATTTTTACTTTGCAAAGTGTAATTTCTTTCAATAAATCAATACTGGCATTAATGAGACAATACCTTGTCCCAATAGATAATTTGATATGCCAGTAATGATTGAGTGGAAAAGTGACTGTATATAGTTCACGTGCTATGATTTTTAGATATGGACATGGCTTTCTGCATGCCAAGATTTCAACATGTCCTAAAGACATAGTTCTTGTATTTTTTTTATAATTGAATTTTAAACTTATAGACTGTTTTGAGGGCCATCAGACTGAACTTTGCACTTAAGGAGTGATCCATCTCGTTTCTCTGTCTTGGCTGTGTTAGTGGAGAATCTTTCACAATTAAACCAATAAATTACCCTGCCATTGCTTTCAGTAGTGCCATTAAGACTTGAGGATAATACATCATTTCCCCTTTGATTCTTAATGCCTGTAAAAACTGGAGATGTCAATCAATATTTCCTTTCTTTCTTTTATTTGTTTATTTATTTTCGAAAGATCTGTAAACACTTTCTATGAAGGACCCAAGAACTTGGCACTGCTCCATATTCTCATATATATAAACACTCATATATAATTAATAATACTGTAAATATATAATATATTATAAATAATAAATTACTAATATATATATATATATATATATATATATATATATATCAACATATAATGTAGGTTAAGATATTTTATTGCAAACCATATAAATTCTATCATAACATAGGATACCATAGGAGAAAAATATTTTCAATGTACACCAAAACACTGGAAGATGTTTTCCAACTCAGCTAAACATTAAAACAAAACATACATTTTTTTGTATCTCATTTTCCAAAAGGAATTCGTTCATTCCAAACAAAAATGGCCTTGATTTTGTAGTGAATTTTATTTTTTGAGGTTCCTCTGGGTGCCATTTTGGGGAGTTGAATTACCAAGCATGCTCCTGGTTTTATTTCCAACACCTTCCCACTCAAGTCATGTAGGTTAAGATATTTTATCGAGATCCTAAAAGAAGATTATAAAGTTTGTGTATAGTTGCTTATCTGACAAACAAAACCAATTTCGTATATCCTTCACTTCCCTCTCCATATACCAACTTAAGCTCTTGGTTTGGATTCTCCATCATGGTCATCCTGACCCCTCAAAATTTCCCCAGGTATCACAGGTTGTCCTCTGCAGGCATATATTTTCATGGGGCCAATTTACTACCAGAAGTTAAAACATATGGTGAGATCTGAAGCTTTCTGTTTGGTGTGGCATTGTTCATTTATACTTAGATAGCTGTTCTTGGCTGTTATTATACTTATTTACTGGTTGGTACTTGGGTGCTACAAATCTATAGCTTTCAAATTAACATAAAGGTGCCAGAACAGATATGGAATGTTTATAATTATTTATTTAAGGCTTGCTGTGTATTCAAGTTCATGCTTTTACTCCGTTAAAGCAAGTGTTCTCTCCTTTATGCATTTGGGGTCTGGGGTACTCTTCCAAACAAAACATTTGAATTCAAGTTCTCAATACTGGTTCTGTACTTATAACACAGAATCGGGCATTTACTCTTTTTTCCTTCACATATCATGTAGTCCTGTCAGATTTCATTTTCCCATCTCTTATTTATTAAATAAGCACAGTACTCTCGCTTCTTTGTGTATTTTATAATGTATATCTTGTGGTGACTAGGTCTTGGATAAAATGCATGCTCGAGGTAGTGGACCACGTGTCATGCTAACCAGACAGCCTACTGATGGGAGAGCTCGAAATGGAGGTTTTGTTTTCCTACGCCACCATATGCCACCATACTTTTATCAATTTATGTTTCATGTTTAAGAAGATTCCGTCTTCTGATAATGTTTGTTTCCCAGGTCTTCGAGTGGGAGAAATGGAAAAGGATTGTTTGGTTGCATATGGCACTAGCATGTTGCTTTATGAGCGCCTAATGGTTTCCAGTGATCAATTTGAAGCCCAGGTAACTTTTATTTGTTTTTTTGTACTCTACATGAATATAATGAATTTTAGCGTGGAGTACTTAATGAAACAAAGTGCATACAAGTGTTTTATGGCAACCATGTTGAGAAACCATCCATTTTACACGAGGGAAGAGGAGTTGCTGCTTTAGTTGTTCAAAAACAATCACTTGCACATCATTGCATGTTCAAGTTACCTGCTCAATTGCTCATTGATCCAACTGCATTCATTTGTTTTTGAAACTCTCCAGTTGTATAGCTGTCTCATTGGACACTTTCACTAGCTATTGCCTTCTGGACCTTATCTTTCAGATTTGATTGAACAACCTTGGTTCGGTTACACTTGAGATATTTAACATCCAAATGTGATGTGGCTCATTTAAGCATGAGGGCCAATATTTGATGATCGTTTTCTGTATGAGTGATGCTAATTTTACTGAAAGTGTGGTCCCAGAATCACGCCCCAAATGATCTGATTAATTAGATGTGTGGATCTCGCTGTGGGCTCTTCCTATTAAAAAATGAGATTTTCTGGGTTAGTGGCTTAAGGAAAACGCTTTTGGTATAATTAGCCACCATTCTTCTTTATTAGACAACTAATTTATTTGACAGCTGAAATTTTTAGCTTAGCCCAGTGATTGATCCCAAATGTGATGAGTTACTAACTTATGCTTGTTATAGCCACTGAGTCTACTAGATATTTGTATCTTCTGTATGATAAAGCAGTAAAGGTGGTCTATTATATCTCTATAACAGCTGATAGCATCTCCTTGCAATGCAGGTTTGCAGAGCTTGTGGTTTATTAGGCTATTACAATCAGAAGCTGAAAGCTGCAATGTGTACCACGTGTAAAAATGGGGATAAAGTCTCTACTATGAAACTACCATATGCCTGCAAGCTCTTGATTCAGGTGAGTGTGCTTTTGATCCATCTTTATACATTCAAAGTTTTCTGCTTGTGTTATTGATGAACCCTTACCAATGAACGGTCCATTTCAGGAACTTCAATCAATGAATATTGTTCCTCGCCTAAAACTGGCTGAAGCATGATCTGATGGCTAATCTTACAGTTAACTCGTATGTGAAATTAAAGAGATGGATCAAGCTCATGAATTTCGTGGTCCAACATTTGTTTCCAAGTAGATAGACAAGAGGTCTGTCAAAGCAAAAGGTCTGATGCCAAACATGTTCTCACACGTCATCCTTGCTTCATCTGATGGCGGAGCTGTTCCATTGTATTGTGGTGTTTGTTTCAAGTGGGACGCATTCTTCACAAGTCCCTGGATGACGCAAATGACCTTTTCATCTGTAAGGATTGTCAGGTATTCCGAATTTCTGGCACCTGCTGCAATTTCTCTAGTTGAAAGAATAGCTCAAAATATGACGGATGTATATAACAAGCATAGCAGAAGTATTTGTTTTTGTTTCTTTATCAAACATTATGAGGGAATGAATTACTGGGCGGGTTTGAACCGGTGTAGGCACATCCACTTCCTTTTCTAATACCCTACCCCATGGAAAATCAAATCCCCACTGCCTCCTTAAAAGAGATGTCTGAACTACTATTAGACAATGGGTTTGCCCGAACATTAGTGTGTGATAATTAATGCTATATATATATGAAATGGGTATTTGGAGGTTTAGCAGTCCATTAGTCTACTCGTGAATCATGGGATCTGCCTGGAATATGTAGAAGCCGAAGGAATGGATTCTAGATTATAAAAATTGGGGAACAAAAGATAAATACAGTTTACTTTTTAGGAAAATCAATAAAGGAAATTAGGTTGTTTAGTCCTAACGGCCATGCTCAAATGTCAATGGCTTTGGAGAGGATGATACCTGACGGGGAAATGTCATTTCTCAGGCAGAGCTGTGACCATGTTAATGTTAATTGTCTTACCTTTCGTGCATGCTGAAAGAAGTTAACAATTAATCGTGCAATCATTTCATCATTATTGTACATCTGCTGCAGAAGTTACTGGTTAAGTACCCATAAATTAGTTTTTAATGCAAGGGAAAAATATGCAAGCTGGTTGTGATCTTGAACTCCAATCCAGAACCAGCCACCTTATCCAATCCCCAGCTATGGAACAGGCTTGCGTCTCTTGTTTGCCTAAAATATCGTAGTGGTTGTTCTCAAATTGACAAGGACAATACAGTCTTTTGACTTTCTAGACATGGCTCAATGCCTGAACTACCTAGTTTGTTGGATCTTGGATTCAATAATTCCAGCATTAAATATTCCTCCACGTCGCTTTTATCTTGGGTGGTGGTTACCAGACCCAGAATAAAACTAGTCACAGATTGGCTCTGGCAGAATCCTTTCGCTGTCCAAAAACAATTATTGGAACACTAACGACTTTGTTGCCCTTAACTATTAGAATCTTCCAATTTATAAATGCCATATTCCATCGTTAGTTAGATGTTGATTCTGTATGCCCAACTTTCACCGCTAGAAGAAGACACGAAGAAGAAGAAGAAGAAGAAGAAAGGAGTTGCTTGCAAGATAAAAGACGAATGGCTCTCATTTCCATACATTACAATCGATCTCTACAAGAAATCTTTTGACGCGAATCAAGATTTTCGAGTTAATTATTTGAAATCAGAACACGATCTTATTTTTTTTTTTTCATTTCATAAGAGATCGATGGCTGCTGCATGCATGCTTGTAGAAGAAGAAGGAAATCACAACATGAATGAATAATTAAAACAGGGAGGGGAGCCTTCATTCGTTAGACCAGCTGCTTGCGGAACTCAATCACATACGTGTTGAATACACAGCACATCACTTCAAATCCTTTAAACCCGGTTCCCTTCGCCAAGCTCTCGAATTCCTTTTCGGTCCTCTCTTTTCCTCCGGGGTTATGTGCCAGCATGATTACATCAGCGTGAATGACTCCCTTGGTGGCCTGACTTGAGTCGGGAACCACCGGAATAATGCAGTCCACAAGGATCACTTTCCCGTTTTCCGGCAGCGCATCGTAGCAGTTCTTCAGCAGTTTGAAGCAGTGCTCATCGCTCCAGTCATGGCATATCCACTGCAACAACATATATATATATACAATTAAGCATCTATTATTAGTGGATCTTGAATGGGGGGGCTGGTTACTTCACTGCATGTGCCTTCGAAGAATGAAAATGAAAAAAACTCACCTTCATGAAAACAGCATCTGCTTTGGGCACACTGACAAACATGTCACCACCAACATTCTCCACACCTGCACCCATCATCCACCTCTATCAAAATCCACAAGCAATTATCCACTGAGATAATCTAAATGATGGCATTAACTAGACGATCGATGAGAGTACTACGTACCAGGGAAAGATGGGGCGTCCGCGATGACATGAGGCAGATCAAAGTTAATGCCCTTAATTGAAGGGTACTTGGAGACGATTGCGCTAATCACAGCGCCAGTCCCGCCACCGACATCCACCAAGGATGCGAGGCCCTTCAAACCCTCTGTAGGTCTCGAGAATACTCTTCATGGTAATGGTGGAATGGTCAGACATTCCCTTGTTGAAAACCTTGTTGATTCTTGGATCCTTGCCGTGATATTCAAATGCAGTCATTCCGTAGGCCTTGTTAAATGGAACTCCTCCTTCAAGAATTGCATCTTTCAAATGATACCTGCAGTGATCACGCTATGTTTTTAAGAAGCGCCGGCATCTATACCTAGCTAAACAATGATCATGAATTCATTTCGTTCGACTATTTAACTATTCTATAAAATAAAAATCATCATCAGTTTGATACATACATTTTCAGGGGAAGAAATATATATACTTTTTAAAATAAAACCACGTACGGTTCAGCACCTAAAGACAAAAAACTTACCAGCTTTCCATGAGGACCTTGTCCTGGTTCATGAGACAGAGAGGGCCGAGGGAGCCGCCATCTTCATTCTTGGTCAAGAACTTACAGACAGAAGCGAGACCATAGATTCTCTCAACTTTCCCATCAGGAAGATCTCTTACAGAGCAAGTGAGGATGGAGTAGCTAGCCAGGAGGCGCAAGATACGATCTAGCATGGCAGGTGCATCAGGGTTTTTGGTAGGGAGATGAGAAGCTATATCAGATGGGGACATGAAAGCACCAGGGCCAGCTTTCGCCATGATTTCAAGAAGGTCAAGCTCAATGGCTGTTTTGAGGACCATGGGTAGAACTGAAGAGCTGACCAGTAGGAGGGCAGAGTTAGCGTCTTCATTTAATGCCTGAGCTGGAGACATCTGAGCTTCCCCTGTTGAACCCATCCTGATCAAGATTGCTCGATTCTTTTCTGGGTACGAAGGTTGAAGAAGGTGTGAGAGAAGAGAGAGAGAGTGCCTTGGGAGGGTATGGGAACACTACGGAAGGGGAGGGTGCAGTACTGATGTATATATCCATGCTGAACAGGGAAGCGCTCAACCACCTCCTATTGATGGTATTGAAATTTCATAATTGCTTTTTATGAGCTGTCTATTATTCTGTAAAATAAAAATAATAATTTTTACTTTAAATTATTTTCTTATATTTTTATATTATTGTGATGTGTTGCTATTAAAAAATACTTTCTAAATATAAAAAATAAAAAAAGACAAAGAAAACACAACTTACCGGTGGTGAACTGGTAAAATAATTTTGGTTATCATAAAATAAAATAATTTTGGTTATCATACTAAATTTGTGAATCGGGCGGGATTATAATTTATATATATATTTTTAATTATTTTTATTTAAATATATGATAATCAATACAGACAATCACAAAATCAAGCGTTGATCTAATACTAAGATATAAAAATAATAGAAAAATAAAAAGTTAAACTCGTCAAATCTACGAACTAGATCAACCAGTCAAACTTGCAAACATGTCCATGGATTTAATAAATTTTAATGACATGTATTTTCTCCGAAACTATTTTTTTTATAATATGAGAAAAAATAGCTCAATAAGAAGAAAAAAAACTCCCAACAACTCATTTTGGCTTTTTAATTTTTTAATAGCAAATAATTTTAGAAAAACTAAGATATAAATATAGATCAAGATATTTAATATCGCAATATTGATTATTTACTTGGTTGTATATAATGATTTGGTTTCTTAAAATCATTTGAAATAGAAATCGGCAAAAAAATATTTTTTATAAATAAAAGGAAATTTATATATAAAAATTACAAATAAATCATACTAATCTCTTTTTTTAAAAAAATCCAATATAATTTTAAAATAGTTACTATTTAAAAAAGGATAAATAAGAAAAAAAAATTCCTAGAGAAGTGAAATACAAACTTAAAATTATTCAAGAAAAATAGAAAAAAACAATAATTTCATAAGCAAAAATTATATAATCCCTGAAAATCATAAATATTCGTGGGTTATAAGAATAAATTTTATTTCATCACAAGACGACAAGACGTACGTACTTCTCTCCACCAACCTTCCCACCTACTCCCCCCTTCAACATTTGTTTTTTTTTTTTTTTTTAATTTCCAGTCTAACTGTCTGGTAGAACATCATTTGTAACTCGGTGATCAGAATTATTTAAGGTACTGTTTGGCATCAACAATTATTTAGGTATTATTTATTATTTAAAAATATATATAAAGTTATTGATTCGAGCAATCGAGTCGAGACAGGGGGGAAGTTTTAAAATAAAGTCGTGGACAAGAGTGGGCTTTCTCCATCAGACATGGAGTTAGTTGACAGTTCATGGCTTAATCAAATCGAGGCTCCATCTGCTTCCTTAATTACAAAAAATATTATTATTATTATTATTATTTTTTTTTTTAAAAAAAAAGGGTTGTTAATGATTTGACTCTCTTGAGGAGCGCGAGGGCCTATATATATATATATATATATATATATATATAACAATAAGGTGGCGTGATGGAGACAGTTGGCATCAAAAAACGCGTTTTCCTCCTCCTTATTTTTCAAATGAAGTAAATTAGAAAACATTTAAACCGATTTTTCAATTACATTTCGATTGTTTTGTTTTTTTAATTGAAATGAAATGTTTCTGTTTTAAAATATTTTGGTGGTCTTTTTTGGAGTTATACTGTTTATGTTTATATATATATATATATATATATATATATATATATATATTAATTCAAGAAAAAAAATTAAAAGTTATTAATTTAAAAGTTAGCTTTATTTTCGTATTAATCCCTTAAAAGTTATTACTAACCCTTTCCCCCTATCCTTGAAGATTTCTCAAATAGTCATTCCTAAATTCCCATGACATTTCTAAATTAGCCCCAACGAAATTGGAGTTATACTGTTTAGTTTGGATCACCCCTTGATCTGGCCAATTTCTCAGAAATTGAAAAGAGAGGGAAGAGTGGTAAATAAAATTATTTAGAATTGTGTAATTTAAATTTTAAATATATAAAAAAAAATGAGAATTAAATTTTAAATATTTAGAACTCGGCTATTTTGCCCCATAAAATGATGGGCTACATTGCAATGCCACGAAAACATTTTCTACTGAGAATTATGCTCCAAGCGAGCCAGGATTTTGTTTTGTTTTGTTTTGGACTAACTTTGTAATAGAGTAGGCCTTAAATCTCAACAACAACTACTTCCTCAGCCCAACAAAAACTTCTATGGCAACGTGCGCCATTCTTTGAAAAGCAACGGTCTCTTTTGGTACAAGGATTCCACTCGCTCGGTACTGTACCAGTGTCTTGTTGTTTGTTGTCCTGGAAGGCATATAGACAGTCATGGAGGTTAAAGAAGACAAAAGAGACTATCAAATCAGCAGCAATTGAGATAATATCTTCACCGTCTCCAGATGGGACTCCCATCAGACCCATATTTTGTTTGAAGAAAACAAACATGGAAAAAATTAGAAAGTTTGATGAGATTGAGGATTGCTTTATTCTTGATTTTGACCCTTCTGATATCGAAACTTCCTTACATCGTATTTACACTCTCCCTGTCTCCTCCTTCACTGATGATGATGGTGGTGGTGGTGGTGACCTCTCTGTTGTTGCTGAAAAAGGCCAGGTCTTTTTTTCTTCTTTCTTCTTTATTTAAATTTTGGCTGGGTAGGATACAGGGGTTTGCTTCTTATTCTTCTTTTTTCTTTTTAGTGGATTATAAAGTTTCGATCTTTATTTGAATTTTTTGGCTGTGTAGGTGGCGTGTAGGGATTATCCACACTCGAGGCATATTTGTATTAAATACCCATTTGATAAAACCCCACATGAGAACTATTGTAAACTGGTAATTATTAATGAAGATTGTGTTTCGTGTTTGGAATTTTTTGATGATGTTGGTTTTAAATTATGTCGATACGGTTTGATTGCAGTGTTATTGCTATGTTTGTGATTGTGCTGCTCCATGCAAGGACTGGAAGGATTCTAAATCAGCTCATTGCAACGCTTCAGAGAAAGACGGTGATTGGAAGGAACAAAGGAGGCTGAAGAGAAAGCAAGAGATCAAACTTCCAAAGTCATAGACTTTCTAATTTTGCAAATTGTATCTGACACTTGCATTGCAAAATCTGATCCTTTTGATGTCAAATTTGACCTGTTGCTGGTAGGTGCTAGTTGCCCAGTATGCTGAATGCCGTGTTTTGAAGATGCACTTGTGATACTATTCTGTAATATTTTGCCAGTTTGTGGTAACAAAGTGCATAGGCCATATATGCTTCAATTTTGAGAGAGTGCATCATGCGGTACTTAATTGGAACCTTTTCAATTTCTCATGACATTGGACACTCAAGTATGATGGTATTTTTTGTAATGGAAATTGTACAGCTTCAAACATATTGTTTTGAGCTCCTTCTGCAGAAATTGAAATACTTTTTTTTTATGGATTATTGGTGTTTGTCTTCTTGCTCTTCTTGATTCTACAATGGTGATTGCCACATTTGTATGATATGGTAGCTTCATTCTCACGGGAAATCTTCATTTTAACTTTTGAAGCCTTTGCTGTATCAGGTTTCTGTGTGAACTGGTGGGGAATTAGGCTTTCTTTGTTTTATACAGGGGGTACTTGCTACAATTCGTTGTTCAGAATACATTTTGTGGAGCTTGGCCTCGACGATGTTTGCATGGAAATGCATCTGAATGCTGAAGCTATCCTGAAAATTGAACAGTAGATGGATATTAAGAATTTAAGATTTAAAACCGTTTAAATTAAATATACATAGTTGAGATAAAGCAGTTAAGTATGTGAAAGGTGGATGTTCTTGAGTCGCTACAATGGTGGAAAGTTGCTGAAGACTTGAAGCGGTAAGAAACTGCAGATCTTGTCAAACATGAACCCGCTTGGCATTATCTAATTTCTTGAAGAAATATTTTTTTTATATATATTATTCTTTTTTCTCACAAATTCTCTTCAAGTTGGGAAAAATTTATTTAAAATGGGCCGAAAGAAAAGGTCCATTTCTCTTGGGCCCATAGGATGAGACCTCTATATCCCTACCTTGCTTACTCTTCACTCTCTCTCTCTCTCTCTCTCTCGTTATCCCAAAACTTCCATTAGCAACAGCAGCCAAAACTATGGCACCCGGTACCGTCGTTGAGGCTGAACCCGCCGCAGTCTCCACCACCGAGGAGATCAAGTCAACTGTGGAAGAGACTCTGCCAGAGAAGCCTCCTCAGGTTTTCTTTTGTTTTATGTATTTAATTTTGATAGTTACTTGTCATTATTTGGTGGTTTATTCTGTTTGTGTATTCAAAAGCAGAACGAGGATGAGCCTGTTGTGGAGGACGTGAAGGAGGATGAGAAGGACGATGAGGACGAGGATGAGGAGGACGAGGACGAGGACGATGACACCCCTGGTACTTCCTTTTCTCATTTCTCTTATTGGGTTCTTGTTTTACATTTCTTCTGATACGTTTTTTTTTATTCGCAAGTAATTATTATTGATTTGTGAATATGAGTTTTCTTTCTTGAATTTTTGTTTTCAGTCTTCAAGTTGCTTTACCGAGTTTACTTTTTTTTTCCACAGAAAATGTTGTGTCTTTGATTCAACTCTTTGTATTGTGATTCATTGTTTGAGAAAAAAAAGAAGAATTTTTCTGTCTATTTGGTTTGTGAGGTGATTGCAGCCAATGAATGGTTTAGTGTCTAATGCTCACATGCTTTTGGTAGTGTATGGAGTTTTACTCAATTACTTATTTCGTATGTAAAAAAATCACTTTTTGAGATATGATGGAAGATATCTTTGTGGCCCAATACGTGAGAGTATTTGCTTGTCAAGTTGTAATGCTTTTCCTGGGATAGCAATCCTTAAAGTTTCCATCTTTTCATGTTTATTAGTGTCTTTTCTTAATTAAAGTTTTCTGTTTATCTAGTTGCATTACAGCTCCATTTTGTCTGGATTTAAATGATAGCTTATGAGTTTGGTATCAGATAATCTTAACCTTTTTTTTCTCTCGTAAGGTTCATTTTCAAATATAAGTTTGGTTCTGTGAATGTTGTTTTTGTTTTAAATAGATGACATTGTTCTGCTAAAGTTAATGGTAGGGAGTGCTGTGAGATGCAGATGCTAATGGAAGTTCAAAGCAGAGCAGAAGTGAAAAGAAAAGTCGCAAGGCAATGCTGAAGCTTGGCATGAAACCTGTTACTGGCGTTAGCAGGGTCACCATCAAGAGGACCAAAAATGTATTATTTTGCTTTATTATTAATTCTGCTACCACCACCACCACCACTACTTTTGTTCTTCGACTCTGGCTGCCTTTGTGATTTCTGTGCGAGTAATCACATTCTTTTTTGCTGGCCTTTCAGGTACTCTTTTTTATCTCAAAACCAGATGTCTTCAAGAGCCCGAATTCTGAGACTTATGTCATATTTGGAGAGGCTAAGATAGAGGATTTGAGCTCTCAGCTGCAGACACAGGCTGCTCAGCAGTTTAGGATGCCAGACATGTCATCCATGTTACCAAAATCAGATGCTTCTAATGCAGCCGCTATAGCACCGCCAGAGGAAGAAGAGGAAGAAGTCGATGATACTGGGGTGGAGCCTAGGGACATTGATCTGGTTATGACGCAGGCTGGAGTTTCTAGGACCAAGGCTGTCAAGGCTCTCCAGACAAACAATGGGGACATTGTCAGTGCTATCATGGAGCTTACTACTTAGGTTGGCTCCCTGGTCACTCTTATTTTCAGTTTGAGTTATCAGAACATTTAATTAATGGTAGTCAGATTGACTCACGGTCTCCCATGAGAATTATCCGGTGTGTCAAATTTGAGATTATTTCGGTCATTATGCAGTTTTTTTGTTTGTTTTAGCAGTAAGATCTATTATTTGTTAGAGGTGCAGATTGATATAATCAACAATAAATAGTTTAGAAAATCCTGTCACTTGCCCTTATAAAAGTGTCTTTGCACTTGTCCAACACATCATTCTTCCAAATGCTCATTCATTTCATTCCATCTGCAAGACTAATAAAATCCACATGAGAATTCTCTTGCAACCTTATTTTCCATTTTACTTCTTCCAATCGTGCCATCCTTTATTCATATATGCTATAGAATGTCCAATTATCGACATTACACAAGGCACTGGCAAACCAATGAGATAGTCACACCAAGATAAAAGCTTCAGCTCCCACCCATTCAGAGTAGTAGTAGTAGTAGTAGTAGCTGGCTTCAAGCTACAGAATGCCTCTAGCTCCAAGTGCAACAGAAAATGGTTGAAATCTGATAATTGTTTATGCTATTATTTGACACAATCACTGCACAGGACAACAGAATCCGGGTTAAATAAATTAAAAGAATGCCTCATCCTAACTTAGCAGGGGATAAAATTCATCCTGAACTCAAGCCATTGATCACACCCTCCAATTTAATCGAATCTCCCCGCACTGCTAGTCAACTATCCGACTTGGGTTCTAGCTCACGGTCCCACTGGAGTGGTATAATCTATCTTTGAAAGAAATGTAGTGTGCGTCGCCCATTTTGCGTGCTCCTGTATATAATTAGCTCGCACGATTCAGTAGGTTCAAGTAAGATTTAATTATTAGTATGAGTGAGGTTCATATCTATTCCAGAGAGTGCAGCCATTTCTTCTTGTGAGAGACCCTAGTCTGCAAAGCTATGAGTGAGTCAGTTGACATTAAAAGTTGGGCCAGATATGTTTGTGAATGTTTCCGGGGCTAGAGAAACTCTGCCGTCTCTTTCTTTCTGCAGGAACATCACAGCAAGGCCCTCCAGTCTGCACCAAGAATTTAAACATGCTGAAGTATGTTTGCAAAACTGATCACTTGCTGCGAATGCGAGTATGTCAGCATAAGAATATTGAGCTTCGAACGAACATCTTGACAAAGAAAGACAAGAGCCCACCCGCATCCAGTGCAGATTTTTTTGCTATAATTACACAGATAAAAGATTAATATCCAATAACTTCATCACATTTTATTTTGGAAACCTCTTACAGTACACTGATCATTTGTTGACTTAGTTATTACAGAATATTAGTAAATATGATGTAAGGGCATCATGTGACGAAGTATATAGCATATGCTATAATTTTCTATTGACTTAAAGTCTTCAAGCTTCAAAAGAGGTCCAACAACTCAGCTCCTAACTTTAGCTGTTGATCACCCTACAGTTTGCCCTAATCTCTCCTGTGGTACCAGTCAAAACTCCAATTCCGCCCATTTTTACCATTGCTGCAGCAAACTTTCTCTTCCAACCTAAGGGACTCCTCGAATTCGAATTCACTTGACTTGCTGTGGCTGTGTTTGACAAGAGGGTTTGATCTGATGTGAACAAGCCTCGGTTTGCTAGGATATCTCTATAGTAACTTACATCACTAATGGTTGGAGTACTAGTGTCCATTGGCACCACCAGGCTAGAATCTGTACTACCTTGTGGGCACTTCTGCTTCAAACTGGCTGCATATGTGGCATCCAAGCTTGGGTCCTGGCTCGTTGTTCCATTGAACTTGTATAATCTATCACTGAAGGAAGTGCAGTGTGAACGACCAATGGTATGTGCTCCTGATAACATGTAGTAATTAGTAAGCTGTTAATGATCCTGTCTTAATTAGAAGAATGGGATTGATTCAAGGTTAATTACTCTACCGGATAGCGTGACCATTTCTTCTTGTGATAAACCCTTCTTTGCAAAGCTTTGAGTGAGTTGATCAACATTTAAGGTGGGACCAGGCAAGTCTGAAGTCTCTGCGATTAGCGAAACTTTGCCATCTCTTCTTCCAGCCTGAACATCATAGCTAATCCCTCCAGTCTGCAAGAATAATGAAAGGTTAATTTCAAGGTTGAATTGGCATGTCACATACGTCCGTACTACTTTAATTAGTCCCCTAAAAAATCCACAAATGGTAAGCCAAACGTTTCTACTTACTAAATCAAAGCTATCCCTCGCTGCAAATGCCAGAATATCAGCACATGAAACGACTCCTTTACATTCGGCTTCTAGTTTAGTCTTGGCATCGTCGACGACTTCATAGCCACGCAGACTAGGTTTGTTTGCGGGAGAGTCCTTCTCTGCTGTGTTTGATGAGGTGGAGTCGAGAAGCACAGATCCTTCACAGCCCTGCGTGCATTCGTAAAAAAGAAATTAAGAAACGCGCACAACCAAGTCGATCAATAACCTTCGATCAAGCAAAAATGTCTACATGCATGCTTATATTGATGAAGGCAACCTAGCTAGACAGGGTTGGAAAAACATGTTATATGATGTTTAGTTTAAGCTTATCGGATCATGTTATGATTTAAATGTGTCTCTGTCATATGTTTTTTTGGATAGAAAATAACTTTGCTCGAGCTTGTGCTTACCCTAACAAAGCAATCATGGAAGTGCATTCTCACAAGACCAGCAGCTACCCCTCTATCCTTATTGATACCATCTCTAACAGCACTCCTCACAATCAACTCGGCCCTCCTGCATGAATTTGTATAAAACCCCACTTGAAGCTGAGACTGGACACTTTGACAAAACAAAACAGTCACCCAACAAATCACAAATAGTTGAGTTAGCTTCCTGGAACTCATCATAATTATCCCCACAATATTACTAGCTATAGCTATATCCTCAAACCTTAGTTGCTTGCTTGACAGCTTGCATAATCATACCTATTTATAGCTGAAGAAAGGAAACGTCATTCCACTTTTACATACTTGAACGTGGAATAATGTTTGGTGGAAGTAGTGAAGCCAGCATGCAGCTGGAATAATATTTGAGTTGAATTGATTGATTGCAGGTCATCACACCACTAGTAATGTTTGCTGTACGTAAACATAAAGACAAGCTGAGTCATTTTCATGGCATATATGATTGGATTGTGGCTCAGCAACATGCTGAATAATAATAAAGTAATCGGACAAAGTAACCTAATGTTTTTGACTAATCGAAAGAGATCAATTCAGCAAACAGTGAGGGAGAAAAAATCAGCAAGAGTGGCTAAAGGTAGTGGTAAGTGGATGGGTATATTTTTATCCTTTTGAACCCACTTGTGCGAGGTGATTCTCCCCCTTCTGAACTAATTAACTGTATATGAGCATTCCATAATAATAATAAGGTGTTTGGTTTGTCTGAAAATCCAACTGTCCATCTCGCTTTCTGGAGATGGATGAGGCAGGAAAAGCGATACGAGAACCTAATGCCACTTGCGATCGTTGCTTGGAAGCCGACAGTCCAAACCAGATCGTTGCAAAAAGTCTTATAAAAGAAACTTAAACACCAAACTTCCAAGCAAGCATGCTGCAGACGAAGAATTCACATTTTGAATTTTCCTGCAATAATTTAGGCTGGTTTGATTAAAGTAAAGTAAAAAAAAGAAAAAGGAAACAGTCCCCCGGCGGCTGTCAAGACAACGAGTGATTTGATCGAAGATTATTACAGACATCGAATCCTGTTTGAGATTCTTGTCCTGCCATTGATATAATCTTCATTGGAGCACATGAACGTACAATGTCTCTTTTCATCATGTGACTTCACTGGAGCACATAGTAGTGGTGCCAAATTAATTCCATCGGTATTTTCCATTTTCCGGTAAGCCAAGGGACCGATCGATAATTACTGTGATCATTTACTGGTTGCTTTTTTCATCGACAAAATTCAATTTCTTAGAAGCTAATTGTTTTGGGAGTAGTTTTTGAAGTTTTTCATACAAGCTAATTGCTTTTTCTTACCTCACCGACACGCACAGACATATCATCTTCTTCTTCCTCCTTTTACTCTCTCCCTCTCTCTCTCACACAAAGACACCAACAGTGTTGTTCTCTCTCTCCTCTTATTCTTCAGTCTTTCTCTTATGTTTTCTTCTCCTTCAAGTCTGTTTGGGAGAGCGGTTGCGGTAGCTTTTTAAGTGTTTTTCGTGCTGAAATACATCCAAATGATTTTTTTTTTATTTTTTAAAAATTATTTTTGAAATCAGCACATCAAAATGATATAAATGCACCTAACCGCTGTTATTTAAAATGAAAAAAAAATAAAAAAAGGGCCAACCGCAGCTAACCTACGGTTTGGCCGCAGTGCCAAACAGGCACTTCACCTAAACTAGGCATGTCTTTTTCTTCTCATTTTCTCTCTCTGTTTTTTTTTTTTTTTTTTGTTAATTAACATTTTTGTTTGAATTTTTACTTGTTATTTGTTTTTTCTCTTCCTCTCAACTTTTAATTATAATGAATTTAAGGTAATATTTCTCTTTCTTCTTCTTTTTTCTTGTGTGCTTTTTGCATTATTTTTTTTTATTTATTATCGTTTTTGCTTTTAATGGTATTGGTATAAGATTATTATATTACTTTTAATTAATTGTTTTTTTAATTATTTTTTTTGGCGTGGGATTATTGTATTATTTTTAAATATTTTTTCTTGTATTAATGAATATTAATTGATAATTTTTATGTTGTCAATGTATTATTAAATGATTGTTTTTTTTTCTAGTCAAATTATTATTGTTATTATTTTTTAATTTTTTTTAATAAAATTTTATAAATTTAGAATACATTTTTCAAAGTATAGAATTAACTTTTAAAAAAAAATTATAACATAGAAATAAAAATATTGTATGAAATTAGATTATACAAAATTGTTAGAAGAAAATGAATAAAATCAATTGGTTTGTAGCATATATGATGCAAATACCGACATATATTTTCATCAATAAAACCTATTAATTTTTTTTTCTTTAATTGAAAATTCTAGCTTATTTTATAATTATTATGATACTCCAGAGATAATTATTTTATAAATTATATTTCGAAAAGAGATAGAGGAAAATAGATTAGGATTCAACACATGTGGTTTTCATTATTTCCAGAATAGAAAAATTAATATAAGAATCAAAATCTATATGAATTTCTCTTTCCGGTTGCAAAGGAAATGCTCGAACCTCAGAGATATATACTTTCAAGTAAGAGATGAGTGTCATCTGAGCTTTTGAAAACAATAGCATTGAGCACAGGAAACATAGTTTTATTCTTATTATTATTATTATATAAGTATCCCATTGACTTGTAAACTTGAAAGCAGATAATCAATAATTAGCTAACTGTTGATGACCCTACAATTAGCCCGAATCTCTCCCGCATTCCCAGTCAAGACACCAAGTTTGCTCATCTTCAGCATGGCAGCTGCAAATTTTCTCTTCCAAAGTATGGAATCTCTCGCATTAATATTCACCTGAGTCGCTGTTGCAGCGTTTGTCAAGAGAGTGTGGTCTGATGTGAACAAGCCTCGGTTTGCTAAGACATCAAGATAGTAGCCTGCATCAGTAGTGGCTGGACTAGCAGGGTTCATTGGCACCACCAGGCTAGGATCCGTGCTACCTTGCGGACACATCTGCTTCAACCTTGCTGCGTATGCAGCGTCTAAGGTTGGGTCCTGGCTCGTTGTCCCATTGAAGTTGTACAATCTGCTGCTGAAGGAGGTGCAGTGTGATCGACCAATGGTGTGTCCTCCTGGATGTGTATATATATATATATATATATATCACCACAGATTTTACTCAGTAGTTTCAAAGATTGTGGCAAGAAATAATCTTGTTTTGACTGATGGATAATATAGAGATGAAGTACCAGATAGGGTAACCATTTCTTCTTGCGAGAGACCCTTGTTCGCAAAATTTGTAGTGAGCTGGCTGACATTAAATGTTGGGGGAGGTAAGTTTGTCAACACCTCTGAAGCTAGTGAAACTCTGCCATCTCTTCTTCCTGCAGGAACATCGTAGCCAAATCCTCCAGTCTGCAAAAAAGAAATCAGGGTTCTATATATATATACATATATATGTTGAGCTAAGAACGTTTATATAATTATATAAACCATATATATATATATATAGATATATTCATGTGGGGTTAAGTACGTACTATCTCAACGCTGTCTCTTGCTGCAAATGCGAGAATATCAGCACAGGAGACAATTCCTTTACATTCGGTCTCTAACCTAGCCTTTGCATTGTCAATGACTTCGAAGCCTCGTAGACTAGGGTTGTTGACAGGAGAGTCTTTTTCCGCTGTGTTTGAGGCAGTGGAGTCCAGAAGCACCGATGCATCACAGCCCTGAATAAAAACAGGTTAGTCTCTGATCAACCACTGCCATGATCAATTTGATCTAAACACACACACGTACACACACGCACACTTACCCTAACGAAACAGTCATGAAAGTGCATTCGAACAAGACCAGCAGCCACTCCTTTATTCTTAATGAAACCATTTCTAACTTCAGTTTTGACAATGAACTCAGCCATCTTGCATGAACTTGTATAAAACCCTACTGCAAGCTGGGAATGAACACTTTGAAAACAGACCAAGAAAACAACAACCCAGCAAACTAGACATAGCTTCTTGGAACTCATGATTTGATGTTTATATCACCCTATATAGTTATATATATAGCTCCGACTGTTTCTATACATCTATGATCAATAAAACTACGTCTATATATAGTTGAAGAAACAAGAATACGTAGCGGGTGCCACCTATACTTAACCTCATCCATACTTCTCATTAATATTTTATAAACTTTTAAAATATTTTTCAAAACCAATAATAATTCATAATACAAATTGCAATATAAAAAATTTAATTCTGAGACATCAAATCAAGACTAATTAAGAAAAAAAACCCTTACAAAAACAAGCAAGACATCTCAACTCTCAATGAAGTCAACATGCTAACAAAAGCTAAGAATTTAAAAAGGTTTTGATAACTAACAAGGTTCGAGGTCTTGACAATTGTGGGAGGATCAATACCTATAAATTAATGTTTGTCTTATCAGTTAGGTATACAACCTATTGTGTGCACATAACTCTATTTCTATGGAGTTTCTAACAAGTATCATGATATTAAAATATAGCAAACATTTGTTATATTTATCAAAAACATATGAAAAGATCCAAAATTATCCATACCCTTAACCAGGAAGCAAAGAGTTTATATAACTTTTCAAACCCATTATTTTCAGGGTATTACATCATAGCAACATTTTATATTGATTCCGTCCAACTGATGTCCCATGCAATATTCGGTGCCGGATGAGAAGGCACTAAGCTAGGCTGGAACGTCCTGTTTCATGATCAGCAATAGATTATGATTCTCTTCCGAAAGTAGAAGAAAAGACAAGCGGAGTCAGTTTCATGAAATCTGGAATCGGATATGATTCCCACTATAATATAAGCCACTACGCGGCAATAAATCGTAAAGAAATCAATCCGGTTTGACTTGAGAGGAAGAAGAGCGAATTCAGCAGGAGTTGTTAAGGGACTAACTTCGAGGAGATAAAGACTACGTACCTCTATAGTCTTCTTTGCGTGCAAGGATGGGCCGTGAGTCCTGACCGCTGCTGATTCGGTGCAAAAACAATGATAATTGACAGAACTTGGATGGAATTGGCATTCTGTAAACAGTAGTCAGACTCCATGAGCAATCCATAACGGTTTTGATGATGTTCTAAATTTCAAATTTGAGCAGTTGATTTGGATTTTACTGAATAAGTCCCTCTGTTGTCTAAGTTATTGAGGGATTTCGATGAACTCAAGATGAAACTTGTTAAGGAACCATCTCACCTAAAAGTTTAAGTTTGTAGGTGAGGTTCCATAATATGATTTACATTATTCCCAAACACATCCCCTCAAGTGAAAGCTTTTTGGGCTTGAAACTTGCACAGACCCACATCACCTTGTGCTTGGTTTTTATCAAATAGAATAGGGGGTGGTGAGATTCGAACTCGTGACCACTAGGTCAACAAGGCTCTGATACCATGTTAAGGAACCATCTCACCTAAAAGCTTAAACTTATAGGTGATGCCTATAATATGATTTATATTATTATCAAACAAAACTGAATACCCTTCCATCTGCACTCTCTACTGGAACGTCATACCAGTTACCAGATGAGATATCTCAGTCTGCAACCGGGCAAAAACTAAACTAAGACCTTCAAGGTAAATTAGAAGATGAAATTGGAATGAAAAAGAGAAACATACATTTACAGAATTCAAAGTCCACAAACTTTTTATACGATCAGAGAGCCATCAAATTCTCATTAAAGAAAGCAAAGCCAAGAGTAAAAATGTCTGGTCACACCATATACATTTTATTGGAAAACAGAGGATATCATTTGCAGATGAGGAAACATTGAGCATCCAACTTTTTGATCAATGACCCTGCCCTACAATCTCCTCCTTCAATACATGTTCCCAATCTGATGAAAAACTATCATACCAACCAGCATGAGGTTGGGTGAGGCTAGATTGGGCCTCAGCATCATCATTGACAAATAACCGGAATTCCTTAACAGTTGATTTGTCTTCAGCGGAGTCGGCAGGATAATTTTGGATGACAGGTTCCGTATTAACATCCAAAATTCTGTCTTTCAATCCACCTTTACCCATTGGAACTTCCCTTCTTAGACTGGTGTACCCAATATCAATGCTCTCTGGCTGACGCTCTTCCATTTCCAACGTGCTTGAACAGCCATCTCTGTGTTCCAAGATAAGTAATCTGGCCATAATAGCAGCTTCAAAATCTTCTGCATGGTTTGATGAGCTTGGCAAAGGAGAATCCTGCTTGGTTATATCTGGCTTTGTGCTATCGTTTTCCTTCGACAGTCAATCCACCAGCATTGCTCAGATCAGACGAAACCTTGGAAATTGGCAGTTTCTCCATGGCTGATATATTCACAGAATTAGAGTTGTCAACCCGGCCTTTTAAGGTACGAAATCTGGCCATGACATCATCTGCATGGCTGCTCCTTCTTGCCATGGGGGAATCCTGGATGGTTATATGGGGCTTAGTGCTATCTTTTGTGTCATGCACCATTTTGTCAACCTTGTTCAGATCAGGATAAACCTTAGAACTTGACAATTTCTCCATAGCTGAGGTATTCCCTGAACTAGAGTTGTCAACCCGGCCTTTTAAGATATGAAATCTAGCTATAACATCATCTGCATGGATGCTAACATCATCTGCATGGATGCTAACATCATCAGCATGACTGCTTGTTCCTGACATTTGAGAATCCTGGATGGATACATTGGGCTTAGTGCTATCTTTTCGTGTCATGTGCCAATTTGTCAACCTTGTTCAGATCAGGAGAAACCTTAGAACTTGACAATCTCTCCACAGCTGAAGTATTCACAGAATTTGAGTCAGAAACCCGGCTTTTTAAGATATGAAATTTGGCCATGACATCATCTGAATGGCTGTTCCTGCTTAAGATAGATGAATCAAGGAAAGAAACATCTTGGACAGGGCTACCCTTATCATCAGCAAACAATATGTCCGATGAAACATTGGGGCTTGAAAGATTCTCCATGACCGTAGATTTTTCTGGTACAACAGGGGCAACAGAAGAAAAATCTAAGTAGAAAACGCACAAGATTTTAGTAAGCAAGTCTTTTTATTGAATAAATTGAAGTGACAATCAGAAACAGGTGATAGGTTTACCATTTGCTTTTTGTGAGTTGCCTTTTTCCATCTCAATCTTCATTCGATTAAAGCGAGCCATATAATTAACAGAGCACAATGAAGCTTCAGCTTCAAGCCATAGATTTTTATACAGAAGAATTTGAGACTCGGATTCTTCTTTGATCAGGAAAATTCTCAGCAAGAACCTTCTTTATAGCCTGCAAATCATGTTTTTGTACCGAAGAAATTTAGTTTTCTTTAAACTCTTTTTCATCCTTTACAGCAAGAATCATTTTAAGATTAGAATTTCCGTAAAATAGATATGATAACAAAAAAAAGAATACCCGGGTCATGTTATCATCTTTGACTGTATCTGCAGCAAACCTTGAAACCCAACTTGACAGTTTCTCCTTTCTCTTAACAGATGCAATTTTATGCTCCTCCTCCTCCTCAAACTGCTGAAACTCAAGTTGCCCCTGAAATATAACAATATCAACATACTCGAGGCCAATTCACATTTACGACCTAAAATTACATTATTCAGTGTAGTGATGAAAACATCAAAACATTGACAAGCAAGATTATATGAGGGCATAAGATTATCACATAGTTAATGCCTAATGGATTAGTTTCTTTAAATGGACATCACAGATTCAACACCAGAAGCAAAAGGTGAGGGTTGGACCATGGAATGATCTTGCCACTACGAAAATTCACTGATATCCATACATCACCCACCAAGGAGAGGTCACTGTTCATGTGTGATGGAAACTGGATTTTAAAGCTTCACCATTGCACCAAACAGTGCCTTTGATTCATACCTTTTCTGGCCCATAGCTTCTCCCCAGTTCTATAAGAACCTAAGTTGTTACATGAATTAAACAAAATAATGAAATACCTTGTCACGATCAGATAACTTTCCAGGAAATTGAGAAGTGGCTTGCTGAGGACTCAATGATTCTTGTGTTGAATTTTTCCTTTCTGAATTCTTTGATATACAGATATCAAGATTGTTGATCACATCTTTAAGAACATCAAAGTCCTCATCCTTCAGCTCACAAGTGTCATTCAAAGAGTAAGATAGGAGCAATTCTGTGAGGTTGTGCATTGTATCAACAAGTGTCCGTGCATGCATCTTTGACACCAATTCTCCACCCAATGATTGGGTGTGCTGAGCAGGAGCATGTTCTGATGAAGATGGCGAACTTAAGATCTGTTCTATAGCATGGAATGGTATGTGAGATGAACAATAATCAGGGTCATCATTGATTTTCCTCCTAAACATCTGCAACACAAGAATCTTTCTTTGATGGCCATTCTCCGTCATCAAGATTTCGCTGCTCTGTGTGCACGGGAGTTAAAATCAGAAAGGATACTTTCTATCCAAGTTTCATCATCAATGACATCAGAAATTTGAGCTTCATGACAATAGCTTGGTATCCTTTGGTAGGGTCCATATTTCCCAGTATCATCAATTTCTTCTCTAAATAAAACTTTAGCAACTAAAGGCCTCTTAAACAAAGAAGCTTGTTGATGTCCCAGACTCTCATGATTGAGAGGCACGGAAATACTACTTTGTTTTTCAGGGCAGGCTTTTACAGCATCATTACCAGCTGGAGGGGAGATTTGAGGGCCCTGAGGACTCAAGCCATTGCAAGCTTCTACCTTTTTTGGAATCAGTGGGTTCACAACCTCAGAAACTTCAAATGCAGATAGAAGAGAAACTGGAGCCCCTTTCCAGCATGGTGAGTCAACAGCATGGTTATAATGATCTAAACTTTCAAAAGTATTCTCTGCAGAACCAATGGCTTCATGACCATCCATAGCCAAATTGAAGAAATCTAGATTTCCACAAGGAACTTTATCGTCCATTTTTGCTTTGAAAATTTGATCCAAGACATCCACAGAAATATTTTTGTTGCTTGGCAACTCTTCATTGTTTTTAGAGGAAATTTCTGTCATGTAATTATCATTTTGTTTCAGATGAAAACTAATTTGGCTAGAATCATAGAAAACCTTTCCTTCAGAGCTAATAAATGGATTAGGCTCTTGAACAGAAGAGGAACTATTGCCCTTCTCATCACCATTACAACCAGTCTTCATGTTCTTAAATGAATATGTATCTTTCCCTGGGGATCTAATGACAACAGCGGGTGAAGGCTTCATCACTGGCATACTGTCATTTGGACTAGCATCATGCTTCCTTGAGGATTTTTCATATGAAGCCATATGATTAATTAGAGAATTGACTACATTTGAGGATTGTACCTGAAGATAGGCTTGTGGTTCTACTGAAGGAAACACCAATGGTGATGGTATTGAATAACCCGCAGGCATGAACTTGGGTTTTTCACCAAGGAAAGCTTTATCATCCAGCTGTCCTGTGTTTGCAGACTCAGTGTGCATTTGCCTATCAACCACGCCAATTCCAAGGGAAGTTTCTTCACATTTGCTGATATCCTTGAATGCAGAAAACCCTGCAAGTAGAAGCAATTAAGGAAATGCTAGATAACAGGCAACTCCCCTAGCTAAAATTGTTTATCTTACCATTTGTTTTCCATTGGGTGCATACTTCAAAAACTGAACTTGCTGTTCAGTTAGAGCCAAAATCATTCGATTAAGTTATAATTACTCATAATTAAGGATGGTTCTGGTGGATGGTAAAGAAGAATCTCCTTAAAGACTCCCAATGACATAAAGGAAAAAGTAACCCCAAGGATACAGATTATGGCAGAGTAAAGGAATATATTCCAAGCCTTATATCTGATATATTAAAGTTATGACTGTTATTTACATCCCTCAGTATCAAAATGACTCTTCAATGAGGAATGGATAAGTTACAAAGAGGCTTATGTGTAGACGCCTCTTCCCAGTAGAGCAAGGGTGCCTTTAGAAAACAGTTTGGAAGAATAGATACAAAGAAGAGAGATGTGAATAAAATTATTCTGCAGTGAAAAAGAAAACATGTCAAAATGCATCTCTCTTCCATTGAGTTTGAGGGGAAATCACATTTTTGTATTATTTTCATCTTTCTTATACTTTCTCAATGGGTGTGGAAACAATAAGAAAATGGCATGAAACAGAATTATTACAGCTCAATATAGAGCGTATGCTGTGCTATAGCATGGATAAAGACTTAAGAATAGCAATCATTCATATGTGGAGATGCAACTACAGGAAAATCATTATCCAAAGTATATGGTAAGCACAGTAATTTATAAAGACGACAAATTCACTAATTAGTATGAATAGACAAGAACAAAATGCA
Organism: Salix udensis; assembly: GCA_029204005.1. Classification (NCBI taxonomy): domain Eukaryota; kingdom Viridiplantae; phylum Streptophyta; class Magnoliopsida; order Malpighiales; family Salicaceae; genus Salix; species Salix udensis. The sequence continues at coordinate 4,184,161 of CM055033.1, forward strand.
AGGTCCAAAGTAGCATAAAAAGCATTTTTACTTCAGTTTACACTTACCAAAACTATGGGGAAAAAAATGTAATTTTTTGAATTCTCAATAACAACAACAATAAGAAGAAGAAAAGGATACCTTGATTAATAAAATTCTCCTTTGCACAAAAACTTCCGTCAAGTTGCAATTTTTTGCTCTGATGCCAATCAGAAACCCCCTCCCACGAGCCACTCCACTGTGTTGTATGCTCCAAACCCACCGAGCTTTGACTATAATCATCACGAGTCGATCCATTGGATGTTCCAACATGAGAGGCAGACAACAATTCATAACCGGATTGGTTCAGGATCTTCAAGGAATCATCAATAGCAATTGCAGGTGAAACATACGATGATGGATAATATGGTTCAGCTTCAACAATGCTAGGATTACCTTGACCATACAAAACAGCATCAGTTGAAGCCGAAACAAGAGGGTGGCTCATAGATGGCATTTGGGAAGTAGGCGAGGGGCTTCCAAATGCAAGTGGGGAAGGCACGGAATCAAATTCCAGGCTTGGAATGGGAAAAAGATCAGGTCTTGAATTGGAAATGTGAGAGTTGGAGGTAACCCAACTGTGTAAAGAGGAATTCAAGCTAACAGGATAAGTGGGTTCAGATAAATCCAAAAGGGGTTTTGCTACAGACCTATCAACAGTGAAAGGTGGGGCTGAAGCTGATAAATTTGAAGAGGAAGATGATGATCCACCTCCATTATTATAACCATAAGAAAACCCATAATTCATCATCTCATTAAGCCTATATCTTTATGTTGTGGTAACCAAAAAAAACTGCACAAAATGATCAAAACCCACAAAAGTCCATGTCAAATTAAGAATCTATGAAGTGATAATCTGGACTAAGAAACAAAAGAAATAACCATAATGATCAAGTACAAGAATCATGCAAAAAAACAATCAATACATAATAAAAATCAATGAAAAGGAAAGTCAAATAGAAAAAAAAAGAGGTTTTTACCAGAGAAGAAGACTGGTGAAGGAGAGATATGGCAGAGCTCTCTCTCTGAGTCTTCAAGTTGAAGGTTTTCAAAGCAACCAAGTGTTATTTTTCTAGTGCTTTGTGTTGGATTGATAAAATAAGAAGCAGTCCGCAAACTGTGATTAGCATAAGATGTCACTACCTAAAGTATTGCTTCTTGCGATTTTACCGCCAAATTAGCCTAACAAACAATCAAGTCCCCACTGAAAAACATTATATGAAATAATGTGATTTTGAGTGTCCGAAATTATCTGATTTTCATAATTGAATATCTAATCTTGAATTTTATTTAAATAGGTTTTCAAAACTGAAATGTCACAACAGCAAGTATATAGAACGAAGATTTATCCTCTAAAACCTAATTGAAAATGTAAAAAATAACAATCAATATATATATATATATATATATATACGAAGATTATCCTCTAAATACCTAAGGTTGAAAGATTAGTAAAATAACAATCAATAATAGTGATATATATCATATTATTATATATATATATATACATATATATTATTGTCTTTAGGTTTTAATTAAATGATTAAAATTATCACTTGATGATTCCGTTTCAGGTAGGCTGGCAAAAAAAATGGCTCGGTTCCGATTCATGAGGTTAAATTTTATTCTTAATCAATTTTGAATTATTTTTCTCCTTTCAAAATAATAATAAAAGAAGGGAATAGAGAGACATGAACCTTCATTTTAATTATATTCGTATTTTTTTGTTCTGAAATATTGATCAAAATCTATGTAAATTATTTTTATATCAGAACCACACTCATATTTCTAATTGAATCGAAAACAAATTATTTTTATCAAAACTAAATGATACTTTTATTATATTTCGATTGTTAGAAATTTGAACCCTATATTATGAATTTGGATAATGAATTTATTTTTTGAAACTGTTCTTTTATTTACAAATGGAACCACAGCTATCTCTTTTATTTGTTGATGAATTGCATCGATCATCTGCAGCTAGCCATTTTTACAAGCTTGAATCTTGCAATAGGATCGAGGGCCCTCACAAGGACAACAAAAACATTTTCAAAATACAATTGAATTCGTGGTCTAGCGGTTGAAGGGACTTGTTTCATTTCTCTGCATCAGGGTTCAAGTTCCCATCATGCACGTCTGTCATCCCCGCGGTGTCTTACATGCTCACTGGGTTTGCAGGATGTTCAGTGAATCTAAGGATTAGTTGTGGTGCCCGTAAACTGGCCCGGACACCCAATTACAACTTGCATAAATGAGCTCCTTGTCCATACTCTAGTGTAGGGACGCAATAATGTTTTCAAAAAGTATTTAATAATCATTTTCCGGGCCACGAATTTAATGCATTTCTCGTAAAAATAAACTACAGAAATTCATAAATAAAAAAACTGGAGCCTCATAATTAGAAACTACAAGAAAGACGGGGGGAAATGAATCTCATATATCAATGAATTAAATTCAAAACACGAACAAATTAACGAGAAGAAAAGGAGAGGAAGGCAGGCATGAATCAGAAATAAACAATGAAAGAAGAGGAGTCTTGATCACGAGTAGCAGCCGAAGAAGAAGAAGAAGGCAAACGGAGATTAATCCTGAGACCTTGAAAACCATTCATGTAGTTGCGTCTTGATGGCATCAATCTCTCTGTAATTCTAGCCAGAGCCACCGCATACTCTTCCAGTAGCTCCGCCATGATCGCCACCGTTATCATCTTCAATTCCCTCTTGACAATTCTTGAATACATGCGCTAATCAATTCCTGCCAGAGAAGGTGAGTAGCTATAGGCTGTGAAATGTTGCTGTTCTTGCAAGTAAATATGTAGACATATAAAACTTCTAAGGTTTAGATAGTTGAGCTGTTGAAGACTTCAAGTTGTGTCTGAAGCCAAATTTATAAACCAAAGGCAGCGGGATATCTTTAACTCCAACCCTCCCTCCCTCTCACATGGAATATATTTATATTAATTTTTACTTATTTTAAGAAAAAGTTTTATTCCAATCGAGTAGATTGCATTAACAATGAGTAAGTGATCACGTATTCATCAAGTTAAGAATTCGAATCCTGCTAATTTCAACTCGTAATTATTAACATATTTATATTTCTATATATGATAGTAGCTATTCTAAAACAAAAACAAACTCTAATATATACATAAAAAAAAAGTATATAACTAGATGGAAAAGCTAGGGGCTTCAATCCCTCTCGTAACTCTTACCCTAAAAGCCGTCAGAATCCATGGGAAATCACGTTTTTTAGTGCCCTTTTCAAACGACATGCATGGCTGATAACAACGTGGGTGGACCAGCAATGCTTCCAGGACTGAATGTTTTTTTAATGAAAATGTCCGGTTAGTTTATGTTTATCTTGATTAATCTTATGAGTTTCTTTAAAGTTAATGACCATGTAAATTTTCAGTAATCATCATATTAGAAAATCATAGAGTTTAAACCTGAGATAACAGGACTTTACTCTCAATCTCTTACCACTTTGTTTTAATTTGAAGTTGTTTGGTTAATCAATTAATACTTGCCATATTTCTTATATAAGTTTTGATTAAAAAATTTATAATTTTAATCTGTTTTTTGAAATGGTAATAGTTAAAGCTGTCATGATAACATTGTTTAAATATTTCTCCTCTTCCTTTACTTTCTCAATTTGTTTTTATTAGGATGTAGGTACATCAAAATATTAATATACATATGAAACTGATTTTTCTTAAGAAATAAAAAATAAAATAAAAGGACAAAGTAGATGGTGAACGCAGCAACACGCGACGACTTGAATCATTGAAGCATGACCTAACATGTGTTTCCCTCAAAATGGTCAATAAATTATTTATTACAAGTCTCAAAGAACACACACATGGACAGCCATGAAAGAAAACTCCCAAGTTTCCACCAAACAAAGAGATGGGGAGGAGCAAGACACCACCATATATCAATTTCTTGCGAGAATTACAAAGCCCAAAGAGCCGGGATGCTTTAACGAGGCTGGAAAATTTATTTACAGAAGATAAGACAATGGCTAGCTAGGTATCTTTACACTCGTTATGAATTCTTTTAGCTGCAGCCAAAATGCATGTTTGATTTCTTCAGAAGGAGTTGGTTCTCGTGAAGACCTTTTTCCATACTTTCAAGCTTAAGGAACGAGTCAGAGAACGAGCCTTCATTAGAGTCAAAGAAGGAACAGTCCTATTGGAGTATTTTGGTGGTGGTGGTGGTGGTGGTGGTGGTTGTGATTCTTCCATTTGAGTGCTGTCTTGGGGATTCCAAAAGCGAGCTTCCTTTCTCTTGGTCTTTATGGTTGCTAATACATCCTGCTTGTTGCATATTCCCCATACCGTCACCTTTTGCTGATAATAGTCTACATTCACGGAGTAAATTCCTGCCATTTCCATAGAAAATCCACACAAAGTTATCTCATAATCATCTTAAATATATATATTTCCCTCCATAAGACTATCTTAATGGCAAAAGAGTACGAGGGATTCTTTTTTAATTTGTTCTACATAGAGTTTATATAATTACTACTGTAGCTTGTATTTGTTTAAGAAATCACTTCATAGAAATATTTATTTTATATTTTTATCTTCTTCCTTTTTCTGTCTATTCTAATTATTCTGCTACTAACTAAACATAACCCTATAATTTCCTCCAATATATATATATATATATATATGAGAAGGGAACTCTTATTCCACTACAATTAATGAATCTGACCCTTAATTGTAGTTTTGAATTTATATATGAACATATGCTTAAGAATTTACTGTAAATACATTCATTATATTTGAATAATCAAAGAAAAAGAGAGAGAGGAAGTCGAAGCCCACAAACAATAATACTTTTAGTTTCTCGATTGAGTGGATATTAAACCAGCTTGAGCACATAATTGGATCCAGAGTTGCTTCTTCCAACGGCCCATAGATAATTTGCGGGTCCATAATCCAGCACGTCCCGTATGTAAATGCATCATTTTTGCTTAGTTGAATTTATTAATTGTTTCTTTTGGTGAATTAATTAATTATCGTTCATGCGATTATTATGTTATCCTTGATAATTACAATCAATTAAAATGTAATTTATAAGGACTTCTTAACATCTTAATTTCTCAGAAAAAAAGAAGAGTTATCTTTGCTATGATAAGTTTTGAGTAATACCTTTGAGATGGGACAAGGTCTTCTTCACCTTCTTCTCGCATCCATGGGAGTAAAGAGGGACCATCATCTCCACGTGCTGTGCCTCAACATTCTTGCAGCTGGAAGCTAGAACAATTTGCATGTCTGCCATTCGGAGAATCACCTCATGCACTGCAATTTAATTAACTTCCAAGAACTAAACTTGTTAGCTACCTGCGGAAGATGTTTTCATCATGCTCTCTCTCCCTCTCCCCCCTATATATATATATATATATAGGATTCCCTTGGGAGGAAAAAATAGAGGAGCAATTAAAGTAGCCTCTTATCTTTTTACTTTTTTCTTCCTTGTTCTGTTGACGTTTTCGTGAGATCAGCTGTTTATTGTTCTGTTCATGGCGGCTTGATTGGTTTCACTAGATCAGAAAGTTAATTATTAATTAGGTTAAGGAGATGGAATTCTTGACTTGGAAGGCTGTGACTTGGATAAGGGTGAAGATGTGTCAGCAGTCTTGTTTGTTAAATCAAAAGGTGCTTTCTGTATCTCTTTTTTCATGGAAGATGATGCATGAAACTTGAACCTGTCCCCAAGTTTTGGCTCCCATGTGAGTTGTTTTCCCTGGAAGATTTTAATTGCAGAAACCTGATTGAGATCTCACCATGTTTTTTGTTTCTTAATTTGATCATCAAGTTTGTAACTATGCTAAAAGGAAGCAAGTGCGCTAAAGCATCCTCATTTTATAATTAATACACTAAAGTTGTTTTCGGTGATACCACCATGCACATGCATGCATTCTTTGCTTCTAGCTGCTAACTTTATTTCACTGTCTTCTTCCTGTTCAATCTCCATTGCCATTATCAGAACATGGATTGCCTTTCTCTCTAGAACAAATGTAATCAGCAAAGTAACATGCACGCAGATCAATTGTTTCCCCCCCTTTATCTATCTATATATATATATATATATATATATATATATATATATATATATATATATATATATATATATATATTCCCTTGCAATTGAAAGCTTTGAATTTGACTGGGATCTTTATATATCCTGTCTTCAAAATTCGTGAGAGTAAGAATTTTTATTTATTGATGTAGACCAACAAATAAAACCTGAAAGATCTAGAAATGAGGAGGAAAGAAGCTAGCTGAGGCTGTGATTTCCAATTTTATCAAGAACAACATCGAATTTACCGCATCATATATATTTCATTTGTGTTTTGAAATCATATATATTATATAGATAGATTCTAGGTTTAATATTTTTAACCAGTGAAACTCATTGGGTGTGCTGGATCGATAATTAAGTTCAATTCTAGCAATACGTAAGTACTTTAATCCTAGGATTCACAAGCCTCCAATCGTGCGACTGTGCTAATCTTGCCACATGGCATGCTGTTCTTGATGTGAAGTAGTCCTCCATAACATGCTAATAGTTAATCAAAAAAGTTGCTAGGAAGAGATTTCATGCATGCTGTTTTCTTATCCACAGCCTTCATATATATCTTTATTATTATTATTATTATTATTATTATTATCCACACACGCAGCATTCTAGCAGTTTCAACCTAACATGGTGACATAAGTTTGGTTAATTTTTTATGTGATTAAGGTTGCGTGTTCTAGCCTTTGGGTATATAGCTACGTTAAATACTCGATAGGGAAAGCTTTGTTACCCTTGTGGTCTCACCCGGCTCGAGCGTGGATTAGTCCAAGCCAGCGCCTAGGACACCACGTGGTTATACTAAAAAAAAATTCACCAAAATCTATCTAGGTTATTGCTTTTTTATATAAAAAAATTGCAATCAACTGCTAGTAACTTCTCTAATTTATAACATCGGCAAGCATCTAGCTTACTTACTTTTCAAAAAGAAACTGAGGATTTGGGCCGACATGTGGACGACTTTCGTGTATAAAAACAAAAAAGACACGGTGTGATGGCATGTCACCACCGCCATCCCATTGATGGTTATTATCTTATACGTACGTACAAGATGAAGCCGGATTGATGTTACAGTGCCTGATCATGATCAGGTTCCGACCATGCATGTGAAAACCCTAGCCCCGCCACCTCTGAATTCTATATTTTCAGCAAGGAATATTCTCAAACTTAAATTATTTTTATTATATATGATGATCTCTTAACACGTGGCATCCACAGACTTAATGTGTACATTCGTCTACTGCCAGCTTTTATCACGTCTCTAGGTTGAAATTAAAAAGACAAAAAGAGGAGCTCTTACTGTGACCTTTTCCTTTTGTGAACAAGCTGTTAGCTTTCTTGATGAAGAAGAACATCAAAACCTTATTAAAGATTGCTTTTGTTGTGGATATATCTGATAAACCAGTTACAGACTTTGTTATCTACTACTACGACTCAATGTATTATTCAAATTATAGATAAGTCATGCAATCCTGTATAACATCTTGTATAACAAAATCTTTGGATGATATATCTTGTATATCAATAGTAACTTCAATGGTAAAAGCTATTTTAAAGAGCTAAATTGATTAAATGACTTTTTGAATAGCGTATTTTTAATTGTAATGTAATTATTTTATATATAATATTAATTATACAATTAATATAAATAATTTATATAATTAACTAATTGCTTTTAGAAAACCCTCTCTCGTATACCGCTCCCAATCAAGACTATCCTACAACTACTACTCAAAATATTAATTGTTATGCTAAATTAATTTACGGCCAAGGTAATATCATGAATTGGCTAGTAATTACAATTTAATACTTTCAAATTGAATGATCCATCAATCGCTTTTTCTCTGTTTAATTTTGTGAACTCGTGATGATCGGTACTATACAAGTCTAAAACGTTCTATTGTTAGAGGAAAAATAAAAGATTTTAGGACAAAGATTAGAATTTAGACAATTTATTCTTAAAATTACAACATTACATGTAGAATGTATTGTGTTGGGAAAGAAACTGATTAACAGAGTAATATAATATGATTGCAAGATCATGAAATGCAGCATGCATTGGGATTCTCATCACTGAAGAGCTGAGGAGGAGGGATTCTCTCAATCACATAAAGTGGCTGACCATAATAATGCATCATCCTCTTCATGTTTTCCTCATCAGTGTTGACGATGTCACTATTCTCTACCACTTCCTTCTGCCCTTCATCTTCTTTCTTCTCATTTTTTTCAGGGTTTCTCGCCACCTTCTCCTTCCTTTTTAGCTTCTTCTGCTGGCTTTTCCTCTGCCTTCTCTTCTTCCTTTTTCTCTTGATCAGCTGGTTTCGCTTCTTCTGCTGGTTTCTCTTCTACCTTTGCTGGTTCTGGCTCGGGCTGTGGGACTATGCTGGCTATCTTTTTGGTGCGTCTGTAAACATAATCCACTAGTTTGTTTGCTTCCATTGTCCCGGTCACTGTGACTTTGTTTGTGCTCAAGTCTGTCACTGCTGTTTGCACTCCTGTAATTCATTAAAACACTTCTGATTAAGAAAAAAATCACATTTTTTTTTCATCAAACATGAACAAATTAATCCTCAATGAGTGGACCGTAATCTGTTCACACCAAAATCAATCCTATGAATGTGAACCATGCAGGTTTACAGTGGACTTCCAATGACTCGGAATATTCTGTACAATTTTGATCACCTTTTCATTTGTTTGTTTTCTCATTTTTCTAAAGTACTGAAAGCAGTGCGTTGGACTTCACTAGGAAAACTTGGTCAGTCACACTCAAGTTCCTTAGTTACCGACCTCTCATTTTGAGAATTATTTTCTTGAGTTGCTCAGCGCAGGCATCACAGTGCATGTTTATATCAAGCTCCACCGTTGATAATCCACTAACCTGGAATTATCAGCAAGAACAACATAGTTTTAATCAACTTTCCATATAAAAAACAATGTCTAACAAATTATATGCATTGATTAGTAGATGCTGCCAAATACTAGACCTGTGAAACAACAACTTGGGGCATTGGTTCACCCTCATTTTCAGGCAACGGGGACAAAACTTTGGCTCTCCTTTTGGTTTTCTTCATGATTTTACTGCACACAGCTTGAGGTTCCACTATTCCCTTTATAGTCACTTGGTTTTGTGCCATGTCCATCACAACCCCCTCCACACCTGCAATTAGTGAAAATTTCTTAGAATTCATTAGTTTCTAATTAATCAGTCTTCTTCTTCTTCTTCTTTTGGATCCTTAATTATTTACTGACTAAATTGAGAGAGATGGAGACCTCTAATCTTCATGATGGACCTCTCTATCTTCTTGGCACACCCCACACAATGCAAGTCCACAAACAAGACAAATGGAGATGGCGGCTTCGGTTCCTCCTTCTTTGCTTCCTCTGCTGGTTTCTCTTCTTTCTTCTCCTCTACCTTTTCTCCCTTCTTCTCTTCTGGCTTGGGCTCTGAACTGGCTTGTTCCTATCAATTCATAACCGAACACGATCGATCACTTTAATGAACAAAACTCGAGCTAGCCCCCAGAACTTTTCGAAAACCAAAAACAAACACAGAAAACCATGCGCGCATGCAAAAATATATATATATATATATATATATATACTTGATGATTAATTACCGGCTTAGCTTCTTCCCCCATTTGCACTGATGATCAACAACTAAAGCTAACTTCTTGCTGGAAATATTGAAGTGATGAACCGATTAAAGTTAGAACCAAAACAAGAAAATGGGAGGGAGATGCAGGGGCAGGAGACTAGAAAGGGATCACATGCAGTTTATATACGTATAGGAGTGAGTGAGAGACAGTGAGTAATGATGTAGCAATGGACGGTGGGGATTTAATTAGTTAATAACAACACAAAGTATGGCCATCCGATTCCAAGGCACATGCATGGAATGCCACTAAATAGACAAAGAGATCGACTAATAATCAAGAGGTAGAAGAAGGGGAGGAAAGCAGTGAAGTAGGGTTGGCAAATTTATAGATGATCATCAGAAGGTAAGGGGAGGAGATCGATGACGTGGTCATGATGCCATGGGAGGGATGGAAAAGAGAAGTTACGTGGCTAGACAGTACTGAAAAGGATGATACACAATTCCACCACCACCGACTGCTGTGACTTTCATGACAAGGTGATGACGTGTCAACTGCTGTGAAGACAGCCTGGATCCCTATAGTTTCTTCTGTGTTCCATTTTGGGTGAGAAACTGATCACACATTGCTTTAGGCGGTCGGCGATAGCAATGTGTTTTGTTTTTAACAGAGTTAAAAAAACTTATTTAAAAATAAAAATAAAACATTTTGATATAATTTTTAAATAAAATAGAGTAACTATCACACTCCAAGCATACACTCCCAAACAAAACATACACTTAATTTCTAGTTAATTCTTACATTAATCATTTGATTAGCGATAATTAATGGATTATATATTTTGTGGGACCTATCTTTTGTATTTTGGTCAACCATAAATAAAAGAATATAGTAAATCTTATATATAATTGTGTTTTGAATGTTTGATGTAATAGAAGTTAAAATAACATGTTTTTTTTTTTTATTTATAGATACTGTTTCTCATTTATTTTTCATGCAAGGATTTATTTTATATCAGTTTTACCAAACACATAATTTTTGAAATTTATTTTTTAAAACAGTAACAAAAGGTTTTTTAAAAAAACTTATTTTTTCTAAAAAAATGCAAGCATTGAAGCTACATCAATATTATCAAACACACTTTGTCTTTGAATTAAGTTTTTTTTTCTTTCAACTTCAATATATTCACATACTATTTTTGTTATTGTTTTGATATAACAAGTATATTTGATTAAAAATAAATATCTTTAAAATAAGAATGATTTTACTTTTTTTTCTTAAAAGAAAAAAAGAGAACATATGTATCTCAAAATCACTAGGTAATGTTATAACTTATTAGCAAAGTTCCCTATATATATATACGAACAATTAGTATGAACACTCTACACGGATTAGGGTTTAAGCAAAGCAAGTCTTTTTTTCCTATTCCCACATCAAAGTGGATCGAGTTGGGTTCTGAAATGTGACCAGTTCTTGCCTGTAAAGATGTTCACACACACAAAAGGAAGCTCACGTAAAATTGATATGCCACATACACATTGTCGGCTTGATGCACTAATATATATATATATATAGATAGATAGATAGATAGATAGATAAACCCTAAAAGACTTGGCATATGGTTTCCACAAACATGAATGTTAGTTGGAATCTTTCACCTTTCCATCAAGACCAAATTGAAAACAACTAGCTAACTTTCTTCGTCCCTGCCTTGACATGTCTAAATATTTGGACTAGAATATCCATGCACAGCCAACTAATTTACCCAGTCTGATGCAGAGCTTGAAGGTGGAGCCAAAAAGAGCCATTTCCATGCATGGAGAATTTAGTATGACTAAAGTTCATTACTCCTACGAAAAGTAAGTAGCAAGAGATTCTATGTGGCTCGCAATTGTTACTTGTTTATGAGGCTATGATTTGATTGCTTTTTAATTTCCAGAGTAAAGAAAGAGAGGTTCATAATCATTTAGAACTTTATAATATAATAGGATGGCTGATTAATTCAAAGATTCTAATTAAGGGGTTGGTCCCACCTAATGTTAGGATGGGTGGTTGGAAGAATCTTGATTATTGCTTAGCTTAAGGAATCATGACATTACTTTTCATAATTTCACATGATTTTTCTTTCGCCTTGTTATAAATAAATAAATAAATAAATAAATAAACTTAATCATATTTTGTTGATTCTAGATCAGAAAACAAATACAAAATAATAATAAATAAATAAAAAACATGGTTGCAATGCACAAAAACACAAACACAAAATAATTTTCTCTACTTTTAAAATGTGACATATTTGAAATTTGTTTTTAATTTTAAGAGAGCAACCAAACGCTACCTCGTCCTAATTTAATATAAAATAGAATAAATAACTAAAAAAAAACTAAAGTTGGTCCAACAGTATAATTAGTCAGTGATTAAAGTATGTGACTAGGAAAGATTCTGGATTTGATTTCATTCCTTCGACTATTATTAAAGTAATGGAAAAAAATAATCTCACGTTATATTAATGAATAATTATTCTTTTTGTTCTGTCTCAATTTATTTATATTTCAAACAGCTATTCTCATTCTACGATCAGATTCTTTCCTCGCTAGCTATCATATTCAGTGTGCACAAAAGTTACTAGAAGATGCATGATTGTGGAATATATATATATATATATATATATATATATATATATAGAGAGAGAGAGAGAGAGAGAGATTTCAGGACCACAGTATATACGTATACTAAAGATAGTTTTTGTTATGGTCATAGGTAACTAGTTACATTTCAAACACACACTTGAGTACGTGTATGGACTCTTTCGGTTTTAAATTTAAAGGAGGCTGAAAAAAATATAAATATATATATAGATATAGTATGCATGCAGATTGCCTGTCTAGATAGCTAGGTAGGGTTCAGTTGCAGTGAGGATGACTTAATTCTATGATGTAAAACTTAATGAGATGAAGATCTTTGAAGTAGATGCATTGCTGTTAGAAACTTTCAAAGCCTTGTCTATATTCATGGATTTGTAGACAACATGAGACCAGCTTTGCAAACACAAAGCCTTTGTGTTTCAAAAATCTTTTAAAATACATGGAGTGTGATGATAGATCATGATGGGATCTTTGACTGGTTTTGGTGGGGAAAGGGAAGAAATTGAGTCTGGATTCTAGGAACCCTAAAATGGAGCCCATATGCGATCAGAAATAACAAAGAATGCAAGCAAAATGTTGAGCGCGATTGTGAAGTGGATGAAGGACTGCAGCAATCTTTTGTTATATTATGCCATGGAATCTTACATGTGACCATTTCCATACCACGGTCCCCTTGTATGTTTTGAAGATGTTACAGCAGGTTTCTCTGTCTGCCTGTTGAGAATAATTAATGTTGCTGGGTTCATGCTGCACAAGCTTTGGTGGAGCAGTAAAGACATCATTTGTGATTATTAATTCCTTGGAATGGTAACAACAGGTCGTAGAAGTGGAACATTTCCACTAGCCAACAGATTCTTAAACTCACCAGTGTTCATCTTGCAGGACCTCAACTCCTGTCGGGGCTTAACTGCAGTGGTTGGGACATTCCCTAGTCAAACAGGGCTTCTGTAGTTAGCATAGAATAAGGACACTATCAATTACCAGGATAGGCATTTTGAACATGCAGAACAAAACAGAAAAACTAGGTGGTGATCTAAAAATCAAGAGTTCTATAGCTGTGCGTGTGTTTCCCCTGGTGCTTACATATTCCTGTCACTGCATATAGGGACGCTATAAAACATGGAGCACTACACATGTTCATGATTTCCAATGCTATTAAATTGTGTCTCGTTCTCTACTGTGCTGCGGATTGTTGATGCTCATCCAGATAAATCTCTGCTAGGGCAGTGTGCAATGCTGCTCCAATGGGAAGAACATCCTCATCAAGAAAGAAATAAGGTGAGTGTGGGGAGTGAATAGAACCCACGTTTTCATTTCTGATTCCAATGCTGAGCATGACTCCAGGAATCACTTCTTGATAGAAGGCAAAGTCCTCGCCTGCCATCACCTTCGCGCCCTTCTTGACATTCTCAGGACCAAAAAGAAGTCCACTGACCCTCTCAACGTGCAAATTCAATTTCTCGTCGTTCACAGTGGCAGGATACATGGGAAAACCTTCGACCTTTATGTCTATGTAAGCATGACATCTGTGGACAGCTGCCTGGCCTTCAACAACCTACAAGGAGTTCCAATTGTATGATCATGATTCACATACCAATAGCTACTTTGCAGATTTTATCATTCAATTGGCAGGTAGTAGGATGGCATATGAATGATTAAATCCAAGATAACAGGGCCCATAGCATAGAATGGAAACTAAGCAGATAACTAAAATTGGCAGTCCCTCTTGAGACTCATATATGACAGCTAAGCATGAAACTAGGAGCAGCATTGATTGACATTTAACTTGCAGGCTTGGGAAAATATTTAATTATGTTTTATACATATTTCACTGAAAGAGGAAAATACAGCAACGTGGAACATTAAGGGGATTGATAGCATGGAAAACAAACAATATCATGATCACTTGGCATGATTTCTTCCACCAAAGTGCAATTGAAAAGGTTAACTACTGCTCTTTACCTCTTGCAACCTCTGCTGGAGTTGAAGTAAGCCCTCGGTCGTAAGGCTCCTCAAAGTGCCACCAAATTCAATATATGATGGAATCACATTCAAGGCAGTGCCCCCTCTGACATAAGTGATGGATAAAACCTTCAGCCAAAAACGAAACATCAGTTCACCATTTTCTCCTGAAAAATGTAGGATGTCAAAATTGAAAAATAAAGTAATAGCAGACTGAACTGTTGAAGTCAGTACTGTTTTAATAGAGGTAGATAGACCAAAAAGGAGAAAGAGGAGGGCAGAGAATAAAATGCATGAATATTTGAAGGTGAGCTAACAGAGGAACTCTCTGTTCTTTTAAATGGTTCATCTAGATTCCTGCATTGGAAATTATCATGCTAGTTAAAATGAACTCAACTAGAAGAGATGGATCGCAGGGGCATGCCTGGCTATGGAGGGGATCAAGTTCTCTTGAGATGAGCTGCTGCAATGATAAAATTGAAAATGATGCTGCAAGAAGTGGATCCACGGCATCATGGGGATCTGCAGCATGCCCACCTTTGCCTTCTATTTTTACTTGAAAGAAGGATACAGCAGCTAAGACTGGCCCTGGCAAGGATGCTATGGTTCCAGTGGGTTCTGTGTAATCAATGTGCATTCCAAATATGGCTTGGGCATCACCAAGGGCACCTTCTTTTATCATATGTGATGCACCAGCACCTCCCTCCTCCGCAGGCTGGAAAAGAAGTCTCACAGTTCCCTTTAGAATGGAATAAAAGGGAGTTACTCAATTGCAGCAATGGACAGAAAACACAAAGCCACATCCATGGACATGTAGCTAAATTGTTGGAGAAAATAATTATAGATGCAACAACCAAAATGAAAATGGAGATTGACGGGATGAAACAAAGTTGACATGGGAAATCAATCAGCTTTCTAGATCAGATACTATATCATTGTTAAGGACAAGAACTGAATCTAAGTTGTCATTTATTCAATCTGGACTCCTGCGGTAAAACCAGTGTAACTGATGCATATTAGGAAATTGCAAAACACAAACAAGAAATTCTCTATATAATGTGATGAATATTGTTCGTCAAAATGAGACCAGTTGATCTCAGTTCATACATAAAGAGTACGGCATTGAGAAAACCATCAATGTGTTGAGATAAGCCAGAGTCAAGATGCTGGGAATAGCCCCCTGGCTTCTTGGGGCATTTTTAGCTTCATCAAAAGACATCCCTTGCAAGCACTAAATGGGTGAATTATGAGCCATTTTAGCTTTCCACATCAACTTCTTGTTGTAACACCAATCAAAGTAGGCAAAGGCATAATTATAATTAATAAGCAAGAACCATTCCACTTTTGATATCGTTGACATGAGAAAATGTCCCTTACTGCACACAAATTACAGCCTTGATTGTTCTTTCAACTATATTAAAAAGCACACCAAACCAGACATTATCAGGAAAACATCATCATCACCAGTAGAAGGATTAAAAACGCATGAACTCCTCTAAAAAACACACCTTCACAAAGAAACAACAAACTAACTTACCTTAAGCATATGTTTCCTTTCATTAAGCAGCTTAGCAGCACCAAGAAGCATGGTGGTATGTGCATCATGACCACATCCATGCATTTTTCCATCTACCTTACTCTTGTGCTCCCACTCCACAAGCTCCTACATACCAAAAAACAAAGCACAAGCACAATCAATAAAGCAAAGAGTTCCAATCCTTAAACCCAAAAATAAAATAAGACTAAGAAAACACATTACTTGCATGGGAAGTGCATCCATGTCAGCACGAAGAGCAACAACCGGAGGAGAACCAGAGCCAATTTGAGCAACAATCCCAGTCTTGGCAACTGGGTATTTGTAAGAAATGCCAAGTTTATCAAGTTCACTTCTGATAAGAGCACTGGTGTTGTATTCTTCAAATCTTAGTTCTGGGTTCTCATGGATTTGTCTTCTAATGGTTGTTAACCAATCTTTGTCTTGATGTGATAAGCTTAGAACCTGTTCTCTATAGCTTTGTGGATCAAAAGTGGCCTGAGTTGACCCTAGACAGCTAAGTAATGAAAGAAGGATTTGGCATAGAATCAAATTCAAAAAAGGTGCCATCTTTATAACTAGCACTACTGTATTTGAATTTCTCAAAGTAAGAAACAAGTTTCACATACTACAATATTAAAGAACAGCATCGAGAGGATTCAAGTCTAGCCAAGAATCTTTGGTAGTTGGTCGCAAACGACGACAGCCTATCCACAACTAGTCTTTAGTACAAGTTTTACTACTTGAAGGGTTGGTGATCATAGAAGTCAAAAGATGGGGTGGTGGCGCAGTTGGCTAGCGCGTAGGTCTCATAGCTAAAAGAGTGATTCTGAGGTCGAGAGTTTGAGCCTCTCTCACCCCATATATCTTTTTGTTTTGTCCCTTTTCTTACCACAAAAGTTATGCTTACGATCATATTCGGGTGATTTCTTTTTTAAACAAAATATTTCAATTTTAGTGTGTTTTGGCTAGTTGTTTAGGAGTTATATATATATATAAAAATTCAAATTTAAAAATAAAATTATTTAGAATTGTACAAAATATTTCTGTTTCTTGCACACCAAAACGATTTGTCGTTTTGTTAATTTCAGAGGCCTAGGGTTTCTGATTTTTTTATTTGTATGCAATTTTGAAGGTGGAAGAGTGAATGAAGTTCCGGTAATTACACTACAAGAAAAGGGTGCTAAACAAATTCAGAAAATAAAAAAAAAATACACATGGGCTGCAATGGATATACCGTTGCAAATTTAATTTGCAACAGAAAATCTGTTGCAATTTAAGCAAATGTTGTAATGGAAAAATAATATAAATTAATAAATAAAATTACTATTATTTATTTATATTTAAATTAAAAAAATGAATTTAATTATTATTAAAAAAATGAATTTTATTATAATTAATAATAATAATTGATATAAACTCAACAACATTAACAAAAGAGTAAGCACGAAGAAAAGCAGATAAAAAATTATTATTAATATTATTGTTAGTATTGCGTTAATAATGAGAAAAAAAATTAAATCAAAGACTAAAAAATTCTTAAAACTTTAACAAAAGAACAAACAAAAAAATGATAAAATAAAAAATATTAGCTGAAAAAATTATTTAACTTGAAATTAATTTTTTTTGTTAATAACTGTTAAAAAAAAATATGGTAAATAATTCACCGATTAATACTTATGTATTAATAATTGTTTCTTGTCCACTGATAAAATTCCCCGTCTAGAAAAGAAAAGAAAGCTCCCGCTCTAGACATGGGATGGGCGGGCTAAATGAAAAGGTTGGATTTTTCAAGTCTGGAAACACTACTCTCCCCGTCTCATCTTCCACCTCCATTTTTCAAGTCTCACGCAATCTCACTCTCCCCGTCTCATCTTCCACCTCCATGATACCTCTCCTCTCCCTCCACACCCAAGGCCTTCACTTTTCCTCACCCATTTCCCTCCTCACCTTTCCACTCCTCTCCCTCGCTTCAAATCCCCTCCCCCCCAAACTCACCATCCCTGCTTCCCGATCTCCACCTTGCCGGCGAAGACGAAGACACCGGTGCTCAGGTTTTAACGAGTTCTTTCTGGCCATTTGGGTTGAGCAGGTTTAGGAGAAATTCTTACCTTACCCGGATCTTGTTTCTGCTTATGTGATAAAAAATCTCAAGAATCTGAGTATGCATCTGTATATTAAGCAATCTGTTCTTTTCAGGACAAGAAAAGGAGTCGATTACTCTTTCTTTTTTTCCTTTTCTTCAAATAAATTGACTAATTGTTTTGCCTGTCTGGTTAATCATCCTTGCAGATCACAGGACGATCGAGAAACTTGGGTTTTCTTGAAGGTTATGTTTGAAGAAGATGGAACCGCAAGAACCAGGATGCTTGCCCACCTTGGTTTTAGCATACCAGTCGAAGAAAAAGATGTTGTACCGGAGGACAATCTCACCTAGGAAATAAATTCCATCCGGCTTAATGATACACCTGCCGATGAAATGGGATATGAGAATAATCAAGAGGCCACCATATTCTCTACTGATGACGGGGAAGACTTTTTTAACAATCTTCCAAGTCCAAAAGCTGATACTTCTTTGGTACCTTCTGGTGATAATGTTGGTCTTGAGAAATCTGCTCCTAGTGCAAAAGAAATATCACAGGAATATTTTTTTCTGATTTGTATATGGTTGTTTTGATTTCTAAATAAATATCCTTTTTTTTTTTACTAATTTAGAGAACGGCAGGATTTTCTTGATTTCGTTGTTGAGTTTAGAAAACGGCAGCATAGAGTTGTACAGATTTCGGTGATCATTGATATAATTGTTTTGTTACAGTTAGAGTATGGTGCTAAAAAGGGGGATGGTTTGAGATTTTTTCCACCAGCAGATCGTCAAACACAGGAGATGCATTTCCAGACGATGATGCAAGACATAGCAGCTTCATTGCTGATGGAATTTGAGAAGTATGTTTTTCAAGCGGAATATTCTGGAACAATTTCTCAAGACATTTTTGGATTCGCAAGCTAGTTTAAGCTCAGAGGAGGTTTATTTTTAGGTGTCCTAAGGATTTTGAATCTGGAATTTTTGTTACAAAAGTTTTAAGTTTGTAATGGGATGCCATGTATTTGTACCTTGTAGGTTGATGGTTTTTTATTCCATGTTGATTTACTTATACGTGTAATTGTAACTGAATTTTTGTTGTATTATAAATTTTAATTTATGAAAATTTTATTTCAACTGTATTTATTTAGTTCTCAATATTAATAATATATCAATAATATTTATGAAAATATCTATTCATAATTAATTAAAAAATAAATAAATTCGAAATTGATTAAAAAATTTAAAAATTTAATTTGCAACGGAATTGCCGTTGCAAATTTCCGTTACAAATGGACAAATTTCCGTTGCAAATTTCCGTTGCAGAGGGATAACTTTGCAACGGATAAGCCGTTGCAAATTTCCGTTTCAGATGGATAAATTTGCAACGGATCAGCCGTTGCAATTGCAACAAAACCTCCCGTTGCAACGGCAACGGACCAGCCGTTGCAAAATTTTTGCAACGGGAGGTTTTGCAACGGATTAGCCGTTGCAAATTATTTTTGCAACGGGTCATCCGTTGCAAGAGAAATTTGCAGCGACGTTTTGGCAACGGATTGGTTCCGTTGCAAATGTCGTTGCTAATTAATATTAGCAACGGCTTTCTGTGTTATTTGCAACGGATCAATCCGTTGCAAATGGGCCTGTTTTTTAGTAGTGCCAGCTTTACAAACACAAAGCCTTTGTGTTTCAAAAAGTCTTTTAAAATACATGGAGTGTGATGATAGATCATGATGGGATCTTTGACTGGTTTTGGTGGGGAAAGGGAAGAAATTGAGTCTGGATTCTAGGAACCCTAAAATGGAGCCCATATGCGATCAGAAATAACAAAGAATGCAAGCAAAATGTTGAACGCGATTGTGAAGTGGATGAAGGACTGCAGCAATCTTTTTGTTATATTATGCCATGGAATCTTACATGTGACCATTTCCATACCACGGTCCCCTTGTATGTTTTGAAGATGTTACAGCAGGTTTCTCTGTCTGCCTGCTGAGAATAATTGATGTTGCTGGGTTCATGCTGCACAAGCTTTGGTGGAGCAGTAAAGACATCATTTGTGATTATTAATTCCTTGGAATGGTAACAACAGGTCGTAGAAGTGGAACATTTCCACTAGCCAACAGATTCTTAAACTCACCAGTGCTCATCTTGCAGGACCTCAACTCCTGTCGGGGCTTAACTGCAGTGGTTGGGACATTCCCTAGTCAAACAGGGCTTCTGTAGTTAGCATAGAATAAGGACACTATCAATTACCAGGATAGGCATTTTGAACATGCAGAACAAAACAGAAAAACTAGGTGGTGATCTAAAAAATCAGGAGTTCTATAGCTGTGTGTGTGTTTCCCCTGGTGCTTACATATTCCTGTCACTGCATATAGGGACTATAAAACATGGAGCACTACACATGCTCATGATTTTCCATGCTATTAAATTGTGTCTCATTCTCTACTGTGCTGCGGATTGTTGATGCTCATCCAGATAAATCTCTGCTAGGGCAGTGTGCAATGCTGCCCCAATGGGAAGAACATCCTCATCAAGAAAGAAATAAGGTGAGTGTGGGGAGTGAATAGAACCCACGTTTTCATTTCTGATTCCAATGCTGAGCATGACTCCAGGAATCACTTCTTGATAGAAGGCAAAGTCCTCGCCTGCCATCACCTTCACGCCCTTCTTGACATTCTCAGGACCAAAAAGAAGTCCACTGACCCTCTCAACGTGCAAATTCAATTTCTCGTCGTTCACAGTGGCAGGATACATGGGAAAACCTTCGACCTTTATGTCTATGTAAGCATGACATCTGTGGACAGCTGCCTGGCCTTCAACAACCTACAAGGAGTTCCAATTGTATGATCATGATTCACATACCAATAGCTACTTTGCAGATTTTATCATTCAATTGGCAGGTAGTAGGATGGCATATGAATGATTAAATCCAAGATAACAGGGCCCATAGCATAGAATGGAAACTAAGCAGATAACTAAAATTGGCAGTCCCTCTTGAGACTCATATATGACAGCTAAGCATGAAACTAGGAGCAGCATTTATTGACATTTAACTTGCAGGCTTGGGAAAATATTTAATTATGTTTTATACATATTTCACTGAAAGAGGAAAATACAGCAACGTGGAACATTAAGGGGATTGATAGCATGGAAAACAAACAATATCATGATCACTTGGCATGATTTCTTCCACCAAAGTGCAGGTGAAAAGGTTAACTACTGCTCTTTACCTCTTGCAACCTCTGCTGGAGTTGAAGTAAGCCCTCGGTCGTAAGGCTCCTCAAAGTGCCACCAAATTCAATATATGATGGAATCACATTCAAGGCAGTGCCCCCTCTGACATAAGTGATGGATAAAACCTTCAGCCAAAAACGAAACATCAGTTCACCATTTTCTCCTGAAAAATGTAGGATGTCAAAATTGAAAAATAAAGTAATAGCAGACTGAACTGTTGAAGTCAGTACTGTTTTAATAGAGGTAGATAGACCAAAAAGGAGAAAGAGGAGGGCAGAGAATAAAATGCATGAATATTTGAAGGTGAGCTAACAGAGGAACTCTCTGTTCTTTTAAATGGTTCATCTAGATTCCTGCATTGGAAATTATCATGCTAGTTAAAATGAACTCAACTAGAAGAGATGGATCGCAGGGGCATGCCTGGCTATGGAGGGGATCAAGTTCTCTTGAGATGAGCTGCTGCAATGATAAAATTGAAAATGATGCTGCAAGAAGTGGATCCACGGCATCATGGGGATCTGCAGCATGCCCACCTTTGCCTTCTATTTTTACTTGAAAGAAGGATACAGCAGCTAAGACTGGCCCTGGCAAGGATGCTATGGTTCCAGTGGGTTCTGTGTAATCAATGTGCATTCCAAATATGGCTTGGGCATCACCAAGGGCACCTTCTTTTATCATATGTGATGCACCAGCACCTCCCTCCTCCGCAGGCTGGAAAAGAAGTCTCACAGTTCCCTTTAGAATGGAATAAAAGGGAGTTACTCAATTGCAGCAATGGACAGAAAACACAAAGCCACATCCATGGACATGTAGCTAAATTGTTGGAGAAAATAATTATAGATGCAACAACCAAATGAAAATGGAGATTGACGGGATGAAACAAAGTTGACATGGGAAATCAATCAGCTTTCTAGATCAGATACTATATCATTGTTAAGGACAAGAACTGAATCTAAGTTGTCATTTATTCAATCTGGACTCCAGCGGTAAAAGCAGTGAAACTGATGCATATTAAGAAATTGCAAAACACAAACAAGAGATTCTCTATATAATGTGATGAATATTGTTCGTCAAAATGAGACCAGTTGATCTCAGTTCATACATAAAGAGTACGGCATTGAGAAAACCATCAATGTGTTGAGATAAGCCAGAGTCAAGATGCTGGGAATAGCCCCCTGGCTTCTTGGGGGCATTTTTCAGCTTCATCAAAAGACATCCCTTGCAAGCACTAAATGGGTGAATTATGAGCCATTTTAGCTTTCCACATCAACTTCTTGTTGTAACACCACTCAAAGTAGGCAAACGCATAATTATAATTAATAAGCAAGAACCATTCCACTTTTTGATATCGTTGACATGAGAAAATGTCCCTTACTGCACACAAATTACAGCCTTGATTGTTCTTTCAACTATATTAAAAAGCACACCAAACCAGACATTATCAGGAAAACATCATCATCACCAGTAGAAGGATTAAAAACGCATGAACTCCTCTAAAAAACACACCTTCACAAAGAAACAACAAACTAACTTACCTTAAGCATATGTTTCCTTTCATTAAGCAGCTTAGCAGCACCAAGAAGCATGGTGGTATGTGCATCATGACCACATCCATGCATTTTTCCATCTACCTTACTCTTGTGCTCCCACTCCACAAGCTCCTACATACCAAAAACAAAGCACAAGCACAATCAATAAAGCAAAGAGTTCCAATCCTTAAACCCAAAAATAAAATAAGACTAAGAAAACACATTACTTGCATGGGAAGTGCATCCATGTCAGCACGAAGAGCAACAACCGGAGGAGAACCAGAGCCAATTTGAGCAACAATCCCAGTCTTGGCAACTGGGTATTTGTAAGAAATGCCAAGTTTATCAAGTTCACTTCTGATAAGAGCACTGGTGTTGTATTCTTCAAATCTTAGTTCTGGGTTCTCATGGATTTGTCTTCTAATGGTTGTTAACCAATCTTTGTCTTGATGTGATAAGCTTAGAACCTGTTCTCTATAGCTTTGTGGATCAAAAGTGGCCTGAGTTGACCCTAGACAGCTAAGTAATGAAAGAAGGATTTGGCATAGTATCAAATTCAAAAAAGGTGCCATCTTTATAACTAGCACTACTGTATTTGAATTTCTCAAAGTAAGAAACAAGTTTCACATACAACAAGATTAAACGAACAGCATCGAGAGCGATTCAAGTCTAGCCAAAGAAATCTTTGGGAGTTGGTCGCAAACGACGACAGCCTATCCACAACTAGTCTTTAGTACAAGTTCTTACTACTTGAAGGGTTTGGTGATCATAGAAAGTCAAAAGATGGGGTGGTGGCGCAGTTGGCTAGCGCGTAGGTCTCATAGCTAAAAGAGTGATTCTGAGGTCGAGAGTTTGAGCCTCTCTCACCCCATATATCATTTTTGTTTTGTCCCTTTTCTTACCACAAAAGTTATGCTTACGATCATATTTTTCAGGTGATTTCTTTTTTAAACAAAATATTTCAATTTTAGTGTGTTTTGGCTAGTTGTTTAGGAGTTATATATATATAAAAATTCAAATTTAAAAATAAAATTATTTAGAATTGTACAAAATATTTCTGTTTCTTGCACACCAAAACGATTTGTCGTTTTGTTAATTTCAGAGGCCTAGGGTTTCTGATTTTTTTATTTGTATGCAATTTTGAAGGTGGAAGAGTGAATGAAGTTCCGGTAATTACACTACAAGAAAAGGGTGCTAAACAAATTCAGAAAATAAAAAAAAAATACACATGGGCTGCAATGGATATACCGTTGCAAATTTAATTTGCAACAGAAAATCTGTTGCAATTTAAGCAAATGTTGTAATGGAAAAATAATATAAATTAATAAATAAAATTACTATTATTTATTTATATTTAAATTAAAAAAATGAATTTAATTATTATTAAAAAATGAATTTTATTATAATTAATAATAATAATTGATATAAACTCAACAACATTAACAAAAGAGTAAGCACGAAGAAAAGCAGATAAAAAATTATTATTAATATTATTGTTAGTATTGCGTTAATAATGAGAAAAAAAATTAAATCAAAGACTAAAAAATTCTTAAAACTTTAACAAAAGAACAAACAAAAAAATGATAAAATAAAAAATATTAGCTGAAAAAATTATTTAACTTGAAATTAATTTTTTTTGTTAATAACTGTTAAAAAAAATATGGTAAATAATTCACCGATTAATACTTATGTATTAATAATTGTTTCTTGTCCACTGATAAAATTCCCCGTCTAGAAAAGAAAAGAAAGTTCCCGCTCTAGACATGGGATGGGCGGGCTAAATGAAAAGGTTGGATTTTTCAAGTCTGGAAACACTACTCTCCCCGTCTCATCTTCCACCTCCATTTTTCAAGTCTCACGCAATCTCACTCTCCCCGTCTCATCTTCCACCTCCATGATACCTCTCCTCTCCCTCCACACCCCAAGGCCTTCACTTTTCCTCACCCATTTCCCTCCTCACCTTTCCACTCCTCTCCCTCGCTTCAAATCCCCTCCCCCCAAACTCACCATCCCTGCTTCCCGATCTCCACCTTGCCGGCGAAGACGAAGACACCGGTGCTCAGGTTTTAACGAGTTCTTTCTGGCCATTTGGGTTGAGCAGGTTTAGGAGAAATTCTTACCTTACCCGGATCTTGTTTCTGCTTATGTGATAAAAAATCTCAAGAATCTGAGTATGCATCTGTATATTAAGCAATCTGTTCTTTTCAGGACAAGAAAAGGAGTCGATTACTCTTTCTTTTTTTCCTTTTCTTCAAATAAATTGACTAATTGTTTTGCCTGTCTGGTTAATCATCCTTGCAGATCACAGGACGATCGAGAAACTTGGGTTTTCTTGAAGGTTATGTTTGAAGAAGATGGAACCGCAAGAACCAGGATGCTTGCCCACCTTGGTTTTAGCATACCAGTCGAAGAAAAAGATGTTGTACCGGAGGACAATCTCACCTAGGAAATAAATTCCATCCGGCTTAATGATACACCTGCCGATGAAATGGGATATGAGAATAATCAAGAGGCCACCATATTCTCTACTGATGACGGGGAAGACTTTTTTTAACAATCTTCCAAGTCCAAAAGCTGATACTTCTTTGGTACCTTCTGGTGATAATGTTGGTCTTGAGAAATCTGCTCCTAGTGCAAAAGAAATATCACAGGAATATTTTTTTCTGATTTGTATATGGTTGTTTTGATTTCTAAATAAATATCCTTTTTTTTTTTACTAATTTAGAGAACGGCAGGATTTTCTTGATTTCGTTGTTGAGTTTAGAAAACGGCAGCATAGAGTTGTACAGATTTCGGTGATCATTGATATAATTGTTTTGTTACAGTTAGAGTATGGTGCTAAAAAGGGGGATGGTTTGAGATTTTTTCCACCAGCAGATCGTCAAACACAGGAGATGCATTTCCAGACGATGATGCAAGACATAGCAGCTTCATTGCTGATGGAATTTGAGAAGTATGTTTTTCAAGCGGAATATTCTGGAACAATTTCTCAAGACATTTTTGGATTCGCAAGCTAGTTTAAGCTCAGAGGAGGTTTATTTTTAGGTGTCCTAAGGATTTTGAATCTGGAATTTTTGTTACAAAAGTTTTAAGTTTGTAATGGGATGCCATGTATTTGTACCTTGTAGGTTGATGGTTTTTTATTCCATGTTGATTTACTTATACGTGTAATTGTAACTGAATTTTTGTTGTATTATAAATTTTAATTTATGAAAATTTTATTTCAACTGTATTTATTTAGTTCTCAATATTAATAATATATCAATAATATTTATGAAAATATCTATTCATAATTAATTAAAAAATAAATAAATTCGAAATTGATTAAAAAATTTAAAAATTTAATTTGCAACGGAATTGCCGTTGCAAATTTCCGTTGCAAATGGACAAATTTCCGTTGCAAATTTCCGTTGCAGAGGGATAACTTTGCAACGGATAAGCCGTTGCAAATTTCCGTTTCAGATGGATAAATTTGCAACGGATCAGCCGTTGCAATTGCAACAAAACCTCCCGTTGCAACGGCAACGGACCAGCCGTTGCAAAATTTTTGCAACGGGAGGTTTTGCAATGGATTAGCCGTTGCAAATTATTTTGCAACGGGTCATCCGTTGCAAGAGAAATTTGCAGCGACGTTTTGGCAACGGATTGGTTCCGTTGCAAATGTCGTTGCTAATTAATATTAGCAACGGCTTTCTGTGTTATTTGCAACGGATCAATCCGTTGCAAATGGGCCTGTTTTTTAGTAGTGCCAGCTTTACAAACACAAAGCCTTTGTGTTTCAAAAGTCTTTTAAAATACATGGAGTGTGATGATAGATCATGATGGGATCTTTGACTGGTTTTGGTGGGGAAAGGGAAGAAATTGAGTCTGGATTCTAGGAACCCTAAAATGGAGCCCATATGCGATCAGAAATAACAAAGAATGCAAGCAAAATGTTGAACGCGATTGTGAAGTGGATGAAGGACTGCAGCAATCTTTTGTTATATTATGCCATGGAATCTTACATGTGACCATTTCCATACCACGGTCCCCTTGTATGTTTTGAAGATGTTACAGCAGGTTTCTCTGTCTGCCTGCTGAGAATAATTGATGTTGCTGGGTTCATGCTGCACAAGCTTTGGTGGAGCAGTAAAGACATCATTTGTGATTATTAATTCCTTGGAATGGTAACAACAGGTCGTAGAAGTGGAACATTTCCACTAGCCAACAGATTCTTAAACTCACCAGTGCTCATCTTGCAGGACCTCAACTCCTGTCGGGGCTTAACTGCAGTGGTTGGGACATTCCCTAGTCAAACAGGGCTTCTGTAGTTAGCATAGAATAAGGACACTATCAATTACCAGGATAGGCATTTTGAACATGCAGAACAAAACAGAAAAACTAGGTGGTGATCTAAAAATCAGGAGTTCTATAGCTGTGTGTGTGTTTCCCCTGGTGCTTACATATTCCTGTCACTGCATATAGGGACTATAAAACATGGAGCACTACACATGCTCATGATTTTCCATGCTATTAAATTGTGTCTCATTCTCTACTGTGCTGCGGATTGTTGATGCTCATCCAGATAAATCTCTGCTAGGGCAGTGTGCAATGCTGCCCCAATGGGAAGAACATCCTCATCAAGAAAGAAATAAGGTGAGTGTGGGGAGTGAATAGAACCCACGTTTTCATTTCTGATTCCAATGCTGAGCATGACTCCAGGAATCACTTCTTGATAGAAGGCAAAGTCCTCGCCTGCCATCACCTTCACGCCCTTCTTGACATTCTCAGGACCAAAAAGAAGTCCACTGACCCTCTCAACGTGCAAATTCAATTTCTCGTCGTTCACAGTGGCAGGATACATGGGAAAACCTTCGACCTTTATGTCTATGTAAGCATGACATCTGTGGACAGCTGCCTGGCCTTCAACAACCTACAAGGAGTTCCAATTGTATGATCATGATTCACATACCAATAGCTACTTTGCAGATTTTATCATTCAATTGGCAGGTAGTAGGATGGCATATGAATGATTAAATCCAAGATAACAGGGCCCATAGCATAGAATGGAAACTAAGCAGATAACTAAAATTGGCAGTCCCTCTTGAGACTCATATATGACAGCTAAGCATGAAACTAGGAGCAGCATTTATTGACATTTAACTTGCAGGCTTGGGAAAATATTTAATTATGTTTTTATACATATTTCACTGAAAGAGGAAAATACAGCAACGTGGAACATTAAGGGGATTGATAGCATGGAAAACAAACAATATCATGATCACTTGGCATGATTTCTTCCACCAAAGTGCAGGTGAAAAGGTTAACTACTGCTCTTTACCTCTTGCAACCTCTGCTGGAGTTGAAGTAAGCCCTCGGTCGTAAGGCTCCTCAAAGTGCCACCAAATTCAATATATGATGGAATCACATTCAAGGCAGTGCCCCCTCTGACATAAGTGATGGATAAAACCTTCAGCCAAAACGAAACATCAGTTCACCATTTTCTCCTGAAAAATGTAGGATGTCAAAATTGAAAAATAAAGTAATAGCAGACTGAACTGTTGAAGTCAGTACTGTTTTAATAGAGGTAGATAGACCAAAAAGGAGAAAGAGGAGGGCAGAGAATAAAATGCATGAATATTTGAAGGTGAGCTAACAGAGGAACTCTCTGTTCTTTTAAATGGTTCATCTAGATTCCTGCATTGGAAATTATCATGCTAGTTAAAATGAACTCAACTAGAAGAGATGGATCGCAGGGGCATGCCTGGCTATGGAGGGGATCAAGTTCTCTTGAGATGAGCTGCTGCAATGATAAAATTGAAAATGATGCTGCAAGAAGTGGATCCACGGCATCATGGGGATCTGCAGCATGCCCACCTTTGCCTTCTATTTTTACTTGAAAGAAGGATACAGCAGCTAAGACTGGCCCTGGCAAGGATGCTATGGTTCCAGTGGGTTCTGTGTAATCAATGTGCATTCCAAATATGGCTTGGGCATCACCAAGGGCACCTTCTTTTATCATATGTGATGCACCAGCACCTCCCTCCTCCGCAGGCTGGAAAAGAAGTCTCACAGTTCCCTTTAGAATGGAATAAAAGGGAGTTACTCAATTGCAGCAATGGACAGAAAACACAAAGCCACATCCATGGACATGTAGCTAAATTGTTGGAGAAAATAATTATAGATGCAACAACCAAATGAAAATGGAGATTGACGGGATGAAACAAAGTTGACATGGGAAATCAATCAGCTTTCTAGATCAGATACTATATCATTGTTAAGGACAAGAACTGAATCTAAGTTGTCATTTATTCAATCTGGACTCCAGCGGTAAAAGCAGTGAAACTGATGCATATTAAGAAATTGCAAAACAACAAGAGATTCTCTATATAATGTGATGAATATTGTTCGTCAAAATGAGACCAGTTGATCTCAGTTCATACATAAAGAGTACGGCATTGAGAAAACCATCAATGTGTTGAGATAAGCCAGAGTCAAGATGCTGGGAATAGCCCCCTGGCTTCTTGGGGCATTTTCAGCTTCATCAAAAGACATCCCTTGCAAGCACTAAATGGGTGAATTATGAGCCATTTTAGCTTTCCACATCAACTTCTTGTTGTAACACCACTCAAAGTAGGCAAACGCATAATTATAATTAATAAGCAAGAACCATTCCACTTTTGATATCGTTGACATGAGAAAATGTCCCTTACTGCACACAAATTACAGCCTTGATTGTTCTTTCAACTATATTAAAAAGCACACCAAACCAGACATTATCAGGAAAACATCATCATCACCAGTAGAAGGATTAAAAACGCATGAACTCCTCTAAAAAACACACCTTCACAAAGAAACAACAAACTAACTTACCTTAAGCATATGTTTCCTTTCATTAAGCAGCTTAGCAGCACCAAGAAGCATGGTGGTATGTGCATCATGACCACATCCATGCATTTTTCCATCTACCTTACTCTTGTGCTCCCACTCCACAAGCTCCTACATACCAAAAACAAAGCACAAGCACAATCAATAAAGCAAAGAGTTCCAATCCTTAAACCCAAAAATAAAATAAGACTAAGAAAACACATTACTTGCATGGGAAGTGCATCCATGTCAGCACGAAGAGCAACAACCGGAGGAGAACCAGAGCCAATTTGAGCAACAATCCCAGTCTTGGCAACTGGGTATTTGTAAGAAATGCCAAGTTTATCAAGTTCACTTCTGATAAGAGCACTGGTGTTGTATTCTTCAAATCTTAGTTCTGGGTTCTCATGGATTTGTCTTCTAATGGTTATTAACCAATCTTTGTCTTGATGGGATAAGCTTAGAACCTGTTCTCTATATCTTTGTGGATCAAAAGTGGCCTGGGTTGACCCTAGACAGCTAAGTAATGAAAGAAGGATTTGGCATAGTATCAAATTCAAAAAAGGTGCCATCTTTATAACTAGCACTACTGTATTTCAATTTCTCAAAGTAAGAAACAAGTTTCACATACAACAAGATTAACGAACAGCATCGAGACGATTCAAGTCTAGCCAAAAATCTTTGGGAGTTGGTCGCAACGACGACAGCCTATCCACAATTAGTCTTTAGTATAGTTCTTACTACTTGTAGGTTTTGTGACCACAAAAGTCAAAATATGGGGTGGTGGCGCAGTTGGCTAGCGCGTAGGTCTCATAGCTAAAAGAGTGATCCTGAGGTCGAGAGTTTGAGCCTCTCTCACCCCATATATCATTTTGTTTTGTCCCTTTTCTTACCACAAAAGTTATGCTTACGATCATATTTTCCTTCATGTTCCTTAATTTCGTTTCGGGTGATTTCTTTTTTAAACAAAATATTTCAATTTTAGTGTGTTTTGGCTAGTTGTTTAGGAGTTATATATATATAAAATTCAAATTTAAAAATAAAATTATTTAGAGTTATACAATTTAATCTAAAAAAGACACAATAAAATAATTATTTTGAACAAAATTATAAGCATGTATAATATTACGAGAATATCATTATCAATAGATCATTACACTCTCTGATTGCTCTGAAATTTTAACATAATATCTATAAATATGTCAAAAGACTCCACATAAAATTTCATCTTCATCTAATGGTCAGATTAACAAATATGATTGATATTATAAAATTATTTATTATTTAAAAAATATTATTTCACCGAAACAAAATAAACAGAACAAAATCAAAACTCAAAACGTTCTAACCGAAATTTAGACAAGAATTACATAATGAACCAAAATTTTAAATGAGATAAAAACTTCATCGTTTTATCATTTTTTTTAATTGACATGAAATGTTT